>JAWMAG010000025.1:4842500-4905000 GCA_037013455.1 Ceratitis rosa | reverse complement strand
TGCGAGATGTCATTTTTAAGATTCCATTTAAAGAAATACTAACCTCATACTAGTCCACTAGCTTAATTTTTTAACCAAATACATTGGTTTCAGTATGCTGGGATATATAGGGGTGTGAGATCCCCCTTATGAGGACGAACTATGAAAATGTTTTAAGGATCACGCGTGATGCGAAAGAAGATATTTATAATATAACAGGAAATACGACTTCCATGGCGAATTATCATAAAAAGATTTTACTGATTGACGGAGGCCTAACAGCGACACGGATACCTATCTTGCCGCTTCTAAGTATTAAAGAACACCTGTCACTAGGCTCAATGAAGGTTCGACGTGGACAAGGTGCAATCACAACGGACAGCCTAACGGTGTTCTACTCGTCTTACTTTCAGGTGTGTAATCAATCTCAAACTCCCAGGAAAAGAGCTGTTACGAAGAGAAATTTTGAACTGCTGTGGAGAGAAAACATATTACCTATCTTTCTATCTCTTAATGAAGAAGAAGAAGTCCGAAATGAGTATGAACAGCTTGAGAAACTAACCGACAAAAGTAATACCTGAAAATTCTATGGCAAACAGAAGGTTTCAAGACAAGAGCATATCCATATAGAAACCGAGGTGGTAATCTTGTGATGACCGATGACCGCTGCTCAAAGGATACTGCTGAATAGAGGGAGCACTTCTCCAGCATTTTGGCAGGGAAAGCTGAGGTTCGAATAGCGATTTCTTGATGAAAGAACAACAAAGCGGGTGAATCTGATAACAGAGTTGACAAGGTGCATGCCTCAGCTACTTTGGAAAAGAGCAACGAGAAAAAAATCGATACATATGAGTATAACCTTTTCATTGATTTTAAAGTTGCCTTCGAGACCAAAATGCTTCTAAGCCACTATGTCTATACTTGGTTTTACTGCAAAACTTATGCGACTGTGTAAACACGATGTGGTAGTGAACGGGTAGAAGGCAAAATATTCCCTAAGAATTTCGATCGAAATAACGATAGAAATGACAGCCATCGCATTCGGGACTTGTCTCCCACGTCACAGTTGACAGTCATAGCTTCGGGGTCGCAGATAAGTTTGTTTATCTAGGGACCACCAGCATATCAGCCTTGAAATCAAAATAACACTTACCAACAGGACTTACTGTGAACTTAGTAGGGTATTGAAAAGTATAGTCCTCTCTCCATGAACCAAACCAAACCGACAAGTCGATCTTCGAGACAAATGTTCTACGAACAACTTATGGTCCTTTGCGTATTATCAACGGTGGATACCATAGACGTTAGAATGATGAGCTGATGACATTTATATACCAAAGCGTACGAAGAGACAGCGGTAACGCTGCTTAAGTCATTTAGTTCGTACAAGTGAAAACAGTCCAGTGTTGAAAGCATGCAGTATCCGATTTATATACGTATCTATAACTGAATGCGTATCGTCCGTTATATCTTTTTAGTCATTCCTAAATTGATATATTTTAAAATCTGTAAATCTTTACAAAATATATTTTGCGGCTTTTCAGATTTTTCATAAGTAAGAAGAAGAAAAACAATGCAATTAGTTTTAATAAAAATTAGTTATTCAAAAGCATTCTCAAATCAGTTCAAAATGTATTAAACAGTGTAAAAAAAATGGAATTTCAAATGTCATCTTCAAATTTGGACATTTGTCCGTTTAGCAAAATTGACCTCAAATGTTAGTTCGACTGACACTACCGTAATGCTGAACGAATATTTTTTATTCCCTGCGGGAGAGGCTGGCATAGACAAGTGTTGCAAGTGTAACGACCGATGTACGATATGTCCACATATCGGTTGAACTAACAACAACAACAGCATTGAAATAGCAGCAGCAGTAACAAAAACAACATGTATTTACAAAGATACACTCACTTAGCCACGTTCATATTTGTTTACAAACACCAAACATTTACATATACATACATTCACTCATACACTCATATGCATATACAATTGTCATGGAGGTCAGTTGTTAATAACATAATCTACTTTAAGTGCGCTGTATTACAAAATGTATACAAGGATATGAGGTAAAAGCAGAGTTAGACTAAGGAGTGGTGGTGAGGGAAGGCGTGCAGTTTAAGCTGCACATACACATAGCAAAACAAAAGCGGCACAACACACGCTACGAAGTTTTGGTCAGCAACCTTTTGCAACGGACGCTTGACATCAGATCAGGTGGGCAATTGGCCAAAATAAATATCTACGAAGGGAAACGAACTCGGTACAGCACAAAGTTGAGTTTATGTTTTCTCGCATGCTGGTGGCTCGGCTTTCGAAAAAGAAGAATAAGAAGAAGAAGAAGCAGCAGCATATATAAACAAACTTTTTATTTATTTGGCACACCACACGAAATGAAACCAAATATATATATATATGTTTATATATCTTTTACTTCTTTTGCCTTTATATATTTTTTTTTTAGTTTTCGCTTTTGCCTACTTTATATTTGTTTTGTTTTATTAGTATTATTTGCTGTATTTAAATGTTTGTAAAAGTTTGTGTTGTTTGCAATTGTGTATGCACGTTGCACATGTTTTAAACTATCTTAATCCTTTTTAAGCCGTAAAAGTGGAAAATGCAATTCGAGTTGGCGTAAACCACACCAATGTCACTGTTATATGCTATTTTATATCATATATACTATACCATATGTGTAAACCTACTTGTATAATCATATAGAGAGGGATTATACAGATTTTCATGTAAACATATAAAACATAGCATTACATAATACATACATTACTACGCAAATAAACTATAATAAAATAGTTTTAAGTTGATTTTCCATCAACCGTTTTTGGTAGGAAAAATATGAAAAAATTAAACTGAATTAAGGTAAATAAAATCCAATAATATAAAATGATATAAAATAATCAAATGCAATAAAATAATATAAATAACTACGTGTATATAAAATAAAATACAATAACATATTACTTTGTTTAATTACAATACAATAAATTTGAAATTATGTAAAATAAAATAAGATAAAATATTATATTTAAAAAAATATAATAAAACAAAAAAAATAAAATTAAATTAAATTACATTAAATAGAATAAAAAATAAATAAATTAAAATAAAATAAAATGAGATAAAATGAAATAAATTAAGTTTAATGGTTTTGGCGACCTTTTTTTGTTATTTTAAATTGAAACTTGTTTGCCGGCTTGAGGTCAATAAAAAAACACAACATTAGTTTGTTAGTTTAACTCCGATATATTTCGGTAACTCTTTAGTAACCGTCTTCAGGGTAACTAATGAACAACAACAAAAAAAAACAATTAATTATATTCTTAAATAAATTTAACATAACATACGTACATTGAATAACACGTCCTATCAGTGTGACGTGGAGTTTTGTTCTGTCGATTCGTTCGTTAGCAATTGTCTGTACAAGTGAGCGTAACTATCAGTGTCCGTTTTGAAGTTCAGTCTTATATTTGTTGGTGTGTTTATTATGTGAAGCATTTCTGTTGTTGTTGTTGTAGCGGCTTACTTACTACGCTTAGGGCAGGCTCTCTCAATCTAAGTCGCCGAGGTCTTCTAAAGGGAGGTCCAGGAAATGTGCTGTTTCGACGGGATTGGCCGAAAGGGAGATACGGGTTAGATCAGTCCGTTTAAAGGGGCATGTGAAAAGGTGGTTAGTGTCGTGCGGAGATTCTCCACATGCAGGGCATACGTTGGGTATGCTGGGGTCGAGTCTGGATAAGTAGGAGTTTAACCTGCTACAATATCCAGATCTAAGTTGTGCCAGGGTCACGCGGGTCTCTCGAGGCAGCTCGAGCTCGTTGTCTGCAGTTAGTGGTGGTTTAACTCCGAGCACGCCATTCACGGGAAGGGAGTCCTTGAAGGTGTTCACTGACTCCTGGTGAATGGCGTTCAGTGCTTCTCTGTATGCCGTCCTGTCCAGCGATTGTTGTACGCGTTGCTGGATGGAGCTCCTCAAGTCAAGTATTCCCTTTCTGATGTACTCCCTGATAATGTGCCTACTGGGGTGCTCCCTGCGGTAACATCCCAGTAGGAACTGCTTGCACAGCAAAGCATTGTGCTCCTTAACTCGTAGCATAGATGCTTCGCTGTGCAAGTGATATCTTTGGTTTGTTTACAGTCGGAATTTTTTGGTCATCGACCTTAACATCTAATTCAAGTCTATACTCCTTCCTTCAGCTGGTTAAAAGGGTAGCCGAGAATTTGGTCGGTTGTATTCATAGATGTCTAGCAGTGAAGAAGTGGGAAAGATCGGCGAGGTAGCAGTTCACTTTTGAACATAGGTCGTCAATATCCTGGCCAGACGCCAATATCGTGCAATCATCGGCATACGAGGTAAGGGAAACTCCTTCTGCTGGTGGAGGGAGCTTCGATATATAGAAATTAAACAGTAGTGGGGAGAGGACACCACCCTGCAGAGCAACCTGTTTAATTTTCCTTAGTTTCGATGTTTCGCCTTGGAATATAACCGATGATTGTCGACCACTCAGGTAGTCCATGACTCACCTCTGCAACCCCATCGGTAATGAGGATTCCTCAATGTCACTGAGTAGCACTGAATGATTGACAGTGTCAAAAGCTTTTGACAAATCCAGTGCTACCAGGACAGGTCTCCCGCAGGGTCGGTTTTGGTTCAGGCCATTGACCACCTGGGAGCAGCAAGGCCTCAGGTGTCTTCGCTACTGGGGAGAGGAGAGTTATCGGCCGATAAGCCTCTCCTTTATTGACTGGTTTCCGGGCTTGAGTAGCGGACCACCCTACCAGTTTTCCACACGTCAGGTATCATTAAGGTGGTCCAAGACAAGTTGAGGACCTTGGTGAGGAAGTCTGCTCCCGCTGGTCCGAGATGTTTTAGCATCAGCAGGGCCCATGGATTTGGAGGTTTTCGCCTTCCCGATCGCCCCCTGAACCTCCTCCCTGGAAAAATGAAGCGCCGCGCTGGTGTTAGGCAGTTTGCGCATACGGCGAGTTACACAAGCGAAACGACGTCTACCGAAGGATGCAATGTAAAAAGTCGGCTGAAATAGCTCGCGCATCTCTTCGGGTCCGACAAGGTGCGGTCACCGAATGAAATTTCCACTCGGTCATCGCGTCTCGTAGGGTTAGACAGCAATTTGACTGTAGCCCAGAGCTTGGTTGCCACAGAGGAGAGGTTACAGGACCTTAAGTGCTCTTCCCACTTTTTCCGCTTATGGTTGTTTACGACGGTACGAATCTCCGCATTCAAATTCCTAACTAAGGGATTCCCGAGATCGGAGTTACGAAGGATGTCGTGCCTTGATGCTAAAACTCCCATAGCATGGGGCAACGTACGCATCATTTCACTCACGGGTGGTGCGCAGGCCAGAGCACGTCCGAAAATGACACCAGCCGGAGCAAGAGTTGCATCTGACTGAGGTCATGTTCCGAGGTACTATGGTCTGACACACGGAACAGCCTGTGCGGAGGACTAGGAGCTGCTGGGTAGCCCTCATGGGGGAGGAGGAGGAAGAGCTGGTTGTGGGTAGTGATGGAGGTTGGGGTTGATGGGGGTCATGCTGCGGAGAGCTTCCGGAGACCGTAGAGGTCTGCGGGTTGCCCAGACAGCCGGTTCTACGCACCGGAGTTGACCCGGATTTTATCCGGCCAAGGTGTCACAATTTCGGCGATCTAACCGCGTTATAAGGGTGCTGTTTTTTTGTAAATTTGTTTGATGACGTAGTTTATAGTCAGATTAATGTTGGGCTATTCTTGTTTATAGTTTAAATTTTGTTGTTTCAACGTATAAATTTTCACATGCCTCATTATCAGTACCATTGCATTTGATTTCGTAAATTACTTTACTTTTGCCCAAATTTGGTATCTTTGATTTGGTTCTGTTAAGGATATTTTTTAAAGTATTGGTGGGTCTGTGAGAAATTTTTGTTATCGTAGCAATCTGATCTTACTAACCATTCGGATATTTGAGGAACATAAGTTACTGACTTCAATAATAATTTTTTCAATAAGACATTAATTAAATGTTCAGGAAAGTAATTTTTCTTAAGCATTGATTTTATTTCGTCCTTTATTTTTCCGTAGTAGGCGTCATCTGAAATGTGTAGCAATCTTCTTATACAGCCCATTGATGTATTTATTATCATTGTTTTTGGATGTTTCGAATTAAAGTTTATGATCCGTCCTGATGAAGTTGGTTTCTTGCACCACCTAAAGGTGGTTTCCTCGTCTTATTATAACAGAATCTAAGTATGGTAGCTTTCCGTATTCTTCAATTTCAAAAGTAAATCTTATGTTTTTATCAAAAGAGTTTAGCGCGTCATCGTCATCCACGTATTTTGTGAATAATCTCGGAGTTTGCCCTAATTTATTAATAGTGTGATTCAATAGTTCCTCCATAATTATATCCGCTATGATCGGTGATGCTGGCGATCCCATTGGCATACCTTTTAATTGTGTGTATATTTTGTCATTAAACTTGAAATATCTATTTTCTTCGATGCAGAACTTTACCATATATACCTATAAATAGGTCTTTGGGAATCCTAGTGTATTCCTTTATTACTCCCCAATTTTTCCTTATTGTGTCCAGTGCCAGATGTGTTGGTATACTTGGGAATAGTGGGATAACGTCAAAGGAAAGTAATCTTTCACTGTCATTGAGGTCACTGCCATTTATGCTTTCTTACAAATTAAAAAAAAATGAAATGAAAAAGCATACATTAAATTAAAGTTAAATAATTTAAAATAAATTTAAATTAAATAAAATCAATAAAGTAAAATAAAATGAAATTAATGATGATAAAGCAAAATAGAACAAAATAAATTGAATTGCATCAAATAAAACAACATAAAGTAACCAAAATCAAATCAAATCAAATAATAAAATAAAATTTCATAAAATAAAATAGAATTAAAAATATTCGTGTTAAATAAAGTGAAAAACTGCAGAAAAAATATAGCGGTTTTCGGTAAAAAAACTCATCCTTTTTTCCTACAATTTGCGATATATATTTAACATAATTCATAGAATTTTTCGCTGGTAATACCTATTATCTGAAAATAAAAAATAATTTTTTTTCTAAAATTTTCATATAGTTTCTTAGCCTGGTGTTGGATTTTTCACAACTACGCAATTTCTGTTGTTAATTGGATGCTTTAAAGCTTTATATTTCACAGCATTAGTGAGATGATTTTCAATTTTTTATTCTTTCTGAAAATTTAAATACAGTAGCCGTTCCCTCTCTTGTATATATCACAGTTTCTATCTTCTTTATTCCTCTTTTGGCTTATGCTCATTTCCCTTGTTTGTATTTTGATGCTTTCAAGGACATACGCACACCAATATTGTATATCGTTTATTATTTTGACCCACTTCCGGACCGCCCGCCAGTGTTCGGTGTGAGTTTTCTGTTTACGAGTAATTTTATGCTGAAAAATTTGGTTTCTTGCTGGCCATATTCTCAGTTTATATACACTCTGGTTTTTAACGGCATTAATTATACGGAATTTTTCATCATTCACAGTCAGAGTGGTGAGGCACAAAAGGAAGAGAACTAACATCATTAAGAGTTGTTTCAAAAATGCCAATGCGGCTGCTGTGGGAGCAAGAAAAATGCTGTGGAAAATGGAAAGGGTTTTTACTGAAATTGAAATTTGGCGCAATAGCCTCGAATTCGCCTATGAGTTTGACCCATCATAAAATTTAAGCTTTAAACATTTTGTCACAAGACGTCTTCTAATTTGGCTCCAACACTTATGAGTGTGTGCGTGTGTGTTCCTTCATCTGTTGTTGCCTTTTCCTTCTTCGTTTACTTGCTGACCTGCTTTGCAATGCTAATTTGCCTGCTATGCAATGCTGTAGCAGAAGAAACAGCAACAACAATAACAATGTTGCACGTTGCGGCATTTCAATTTAAATGAGGAACAACAACAATAACAACTACATAAATAACATGGCAGTTTATACTACAGAAATCCGTAGCTCGTCCTCTTCATGGCGTCTCGCTTACAAACCTAGGCTTGTATGCGTACACAAACATACAAGCTTTCCGCTCCACCAACCCAACCACTCAAATGTCCAGCCATTTTTCCATCTCTCAATGTTCCAACTGTTTATCTGTCGCACTTCAATGTTGCATTAGTTGGTGCTTGCCTCTGTTCTTCGGCCGTTCGATGCGACCGCCTGCTGCTGCTTCTTATTATCCTTTTGTTTTTGCTAAGTTTTCGTGTTAGTGTTGTTGTTGCTGTTGGATCTTTAGTGCACCTAACTCATCACTTAGGCAGCTGGAATTTAATTAAAATACCAAAGCGGGTTAAGCGCTTGAATAGTAACGGACTACAAAGCAAATATACCGACAAGCAGAAACATAACAAAAGAAAAACAACAAAAACAACAAAAACAACAACAACAACATTTTATAATAGCAACAGCCGAGTTGAGCAAAAGAATGAGTGTGAGAGCAAGCAATTTTGATCGTTACACACACACACACACTATATGTATATGTATTTACACATCCATACATAATAATTGCTAACAAGCTGTTGTCTGTCCATCTGTGCTAGTCTAATTTCGCCGTTTGTCTAGGCCACTCAACGTGCATACACACGAACAAACACAGGTCTATGTGTGCGAATTTGCATGTGTCTGCTTGCTCGCCTGCGTGATTGTACAACCTTTTACGTGCATCCTTTGTCTTCGTCCTTTAAATTAGCATTGCATTACTTTTCAATGCAAACTCCTCTTGTACTTTCTGAACTTAATAAAAACCTAAAAAAATTAAAGCAATTTAAATACTTTTTCAGTACATTTTCTTGAATGTTTAAAGTTTTTTATTTTTCTCTCATTTTCTCTTGTAAATTGTATTTTTTCCACTTTAAAATTTTTTTCCTTTCCCTTAGCTCTAACTAGTTGATGACAAATATACAAAAACCCCAAATTTAAAATATAAAAGATCAACTTAACAAACGTTGAACGGAAATATTTTTACTTGCTTTTTTCGTCATTTTGGAACTTTCACAGATTTGCCCTATTTTCTAATTTTAATTTTTTTCATTTACTTTTGTCATGTTTTGTTGTCATTGCGTAATTATTTTGTCTTTTGGCAAGTCAACTAATTCCTCAAAAGTCTTAATGAATGTGCAAAAATTTACATTCAAGGCAAAACAAAAAAAAAACAATGAACCCGTAAAAAATTTGCAAGATTAAAGGGTCAAGCATTTCTGTTAACTTACTTATCTGAAGTTAATGAACCCCTAAGAATTTCCAGCCCAAAATGGGCAGTGAAAAATCATGCAACGTTTAAGAAGATAAATCACACACTTTTGTCTTCTTAATTAGAGTGTGCCGCCACCAGAAGAAAGGGATTGTCTTAATTTCGAATGAAAATGAAGGTCAATTCATTAGCAGTAAAAGTGGTTTTAAAACTGTGTGGAAAAGACGGTGCGAAATTAGGAAAAAATATTTTTTTTTAGAGTAAAGAACGAAAATATTGGAAATATCTCCTATAAAATATAGGCATTCCCTGCCGTGGCGAGGGAGCCACGATTAGAAAAAATAATCTTTTAAAAAAATTTTGTAAAATTTTAATTAAATCAGGCCAGGGCTTGAATCCATAACCCTTCCAGTGATGGTACGCACTGCTTACCGCTCGGTGTTAGTCTAACTCAAAATGGTTGATATAGTTGGCAAAACTGAGACAAACCATTTCTCTCGACTCTCTAAAAATTGCCGTCCTTCAGCTAGCCCATTTCGCCTTACATTTCCATAGATTCTACCGGTGATGGCAGGCCAATGCTAACTTCGTGTCTGCCAAAAAAAAAAATCTGTACTAAGACCTATAATAATAGATATCTGCTTTTTGAGTGAGACTGGCTCTTATGACATTTTGTATCCCTTGTCAACCATCCAATGGTCATATTGAAAATATTGAGGTTCTTCCATTGGATATCGAAAAAAGTCAATAAAGTGGGCTATAAGTCTCAATGCTCACTTAGTTGTCTTCAGAAATATATAGTGCTATCTTATGAATTTATCTAAAAATTCATTGCATTCTATCGATGCTTATATTTTCAAACCGTTTCCAATTTATTTACAATTAATACATATTCTCTCTTTCTCTTTTCCTATTCCAAAGAAATTTGAGGATATATTTAATGGACTTATATCTTGCCACTTTAGTCGCGTACTTTCCCTTGCAGTTATTTCTCGGGAAGTCAAATGAAGTTTTTCAAATCTGTTTACGCGTAATGTCTAGCTTTAGTTGTTGTAAGAATAACAGAAGTTGCAAAAAGAAAGATTATGCCCACTTTAAGCCAGTATTTTTCGCATAGATGTAGTAATATTGCAGATGGGGTTTATTTTCCTTTTATTTCTCACGAGTAGAACCTCCCTTTGTGGTAAGCTTTACAACGATGTATGTCTGTAAAAGGTGTTACATATTTATTAATGCACACATATTCTTAAAATTTTCACAAATTTGTCGTTATAACCCCTGAGCATTTTCAAATTAACGGGAAAATATTATAACATGCGCAGCTGTGTAAATTGTTTTACCGTCATTGAATCCTTGAAAAGTGTAACGCCTAAGTTCGGATCCCAAAAAATTGGCATGCTCCGTAATTGCATTCCTTCTTCCTTTCTTCTTTCGTGGCAATTTTATAGCCCACTATTTATTTCTGGCTGATATACAAATTTAAGTACAATACTGAATGAATTTCGCAAGTAAAAAACTATAGAAAGTAACATAATTGGTTCGCAGAATATTCACTTCTTTTAAATAACACGAATTGTAAGAAAATGGGTGTCATTCGAATTAAGTTTTTCTATTTGGTACTATTCTTGTCTTGGAATTCAAAAAACACTTGTCTCAAGAGCATTGTGGGTATATGTTTATGACGTCGAAACCAAGGCTCAATCATCGCAATGGAAGCAGTCAGATGAGCAAAGATTGAAAAGTCAAAAATCGTAGAGCACACAAAAACGTTCCTAACCTTTTCAGTAGTCAACAACAAACTACTAATCAAAAGTGGCTGATAATGCTAACTTATGATAAACATACATGTGTGCACCAACATAAAAAATCCACAATCGCCTCAAAAGAAACCGGCGATTTTTCAAAAGAAAATAAATAAATTTTTTTATTGTTTTTTTATTTTATTAAATGAACTTTAATCAATTATGTAATTTCCTTTTTGTTGGATGACCCTTCACCATCTTTCTGGCATCATTATTATTTCACGCTCATAGAACTTCTGCCCGTTATCTGCAAAAACTGAACCAAGAGCGATTTTATAGCCTCGTCATTTTCAAAAGTTTTACCATTTAATGAGTTCTTTAAAGATTAAAACAAATGGTAGTCTGACGCTGCAAGGCCAGGACATCACTTTTTGGCGAGTAATCAAAGATGTGTGCGGTCTAGCATTGTCCTGGAGGAATATGACACCTTTACGATTGACCAATTCTGGTCGCTTCTCGTTGATTAAGTTTGTTCAGTTGTTCACTGTAGACATCCGAATTAATCATTTGGTTCCTTGGAAGGAGTCAAAATTTACCACCCCCTTCCAATTCCACCAAACTGACAGCATAATCTTCTTTTGGTGAATATCTTCACTCGACCGACATTAATGTGGTCGGTATTTGAGTGAAAAACCTCCCGAACGGAAAACTGTGTTTCTTTTAAGGCCTTATCACCATACAAATTAAGCAACTTTTTAGCAATTTGCGCTGCATTTTTTTGCTTTAAGGACACTGTTTTGAAAGAGTAAACTAGTGTCATACGAGTATATTAAGTTACTTTTTAGAAATTTATTCTTAAAAGTACTAATACTGAATTAATCCTCTAGTGAACTCACAATATAATTTTTAGCTCGCTACTAAAATAAATGTAACGATAAGGAAAAAACCAAACTAAATATTTCGCTTTCTTGTTAATTAGAAGGCTTTAAAATAATCGATTATAAATAAAATTCCACAATTATGGAAATCTAAATTAAATATAAAATTTAAGCCGAAATTCGAAATATTAGCAAAAAATGCTGCGAAAAATATTCGATTTATGGAAAATGTATTTTATAAAACCGTATATCAGCATACATTCATTTGTGTAACCACATATATTTCGGCCAAGAGTAAAAATGATTTCGCAAATGTGCCCAAAGGCCACCTCGTAATGATGATTTTCACTTCCATAAAATCTGAGTTTCGTATGTAAGTATATTTATGTACTCATATGTACATACATATATGCTAAGTGCAAAAAATAATGTATCCTTTTTACCTAATCCGACAAATATAAGTATGTATGAAACATTATCTGACCATTTGTTCATTTCTATTTTTCATATAATATTATGCAAGAACATGCATATGGGTGGTTGTGTGTGTGTGCATAATTTCACTCTTTGCATTTTCATATTTTTCTTTTATTTCCAATTTTTCCCCAACATTATCCATTATTGTTTATTACCATTGCTTTTGCTTTCTAAATGTACAGTTCTTCGTTTCTCAATACAAAACTTGCACACACATTATTGTTCTGCCGGCTACTGTTTGGGATTGTTTCATATTGCTTAGGCTAATAAATAGGCCAAGAGAAAATAGAAAAAAATTATGAATTAGATTCATTCATCTACAACATTCGCATTGGTCCGTAAGGTTTTCCATAATCTTCAAAATACATAAGCATACCCATAACCAAATGTACACGCAATATATGTGCGTGTGTTTACCAGCTCTTATACATATATATTTGCAAATGAAAGTATTGCTTGCGGCTATTCGTACATACATACACACTTATTGGCATTGTTTTCGGCATTGACTCTCGACCATTGACAGGTTGTTCTCTTAATGTTTGTGTTGTAAATTTATAGCGAACTTGTATACAATTCTGTAAATATGTACGAATAAAAGTGCATTTTATGTCCGATTTTCATTTGCTATAAATTCATACAAATAAGCATACCTGTAGGCAATGGCATTTTTTTTTTTTTCTTTTTTTGATTTGAACACATTTTATACTGTTTTTTCTGTGTTCTCCTATTTGTAGCAGATTACAAAATAAAGAGTAAAATCCAATGTTATATTCGGGATAAAACTAGAAATAATCAAATATATATATCAAATGCCTCTTTTAAGGAAAACTGTGGAAAATTCAACGGGCGGCTTCCATCGATACAACAATAGCGCTATTTTCAATTCGTTAGAATTCCTTGAAAGTTCCCTCAAACCTTTTTCATCTAGTTACATACTTAGTACTAGTACTGGTGTAGCGGGAAAAAAATTGCTCGGCCGACTATGGCATCCTAACTGCATTAGATTTTGCTGTCGATGTCGGTATAATTTCTGGATACTGGGGTCTTATTAAAAAATTAAAAAATATGAGTTTGATTGTAAATGTTCGTTTTCTGGCGAAACAATACACCTTCGAATGGCCTTTTATACAGGGTTCCAAGTCGCGGCAGTTGAGAGGTGCTATACGATATTAAGATCTTTTAGTAAACTATAATGCTTCTCGAAATTTTTTGCCCCGACTACCTTAATTAATTATTTTCAGCTAATCTCGGCCCCCTGTTCAGTCCAAGTGAGCATGATCGCAAAGATGTAATTCAAAAATTTTAATTTTCTGGTTTAGCCAATAAACATTAAATAATTCAAAATAATATTATGTAGAACTCCTTTTCTGAGTTATCGCTATTATAGTAGTCAAACAAAATCTTTCGCTGTGATAATTTAGAGAATCTGAGTAATATTTTTGAGGAAAAGTTATTAGACTACATATATATATTGAGATTTTTATGTAAGATTCTCCTGAAAAGAGTGGTGTTTTCCTTTCTTAACTCTATTAATTTTACCGAAAATATCCGCTTTTACATTTTGACCAAAAATGCACTTACAAATAGTTCTAAAATTTTTTTTTAACCATTCAACCATTTAAATTTACGAAATTCATAAATAAAAATTGCATACAAATAATTCCCTGTAGAAACTGTTTGCAACTCTTCGGTATGGAAATAGTTGCTCATACGCCCTGTCGCCAACAAACTCATGAAGACACTTAAGCAATCAAGCTGTACGAGTATATATGATTTGTAATCAGCATTTTGCAGCGTTAAACCTTGAACTCGGCTTAACGAATATGTAGCACGTACAACCTAAAGCACCTACTTATGTCATAAACGAGGATGAAGAAAAAGAGGAAATATTATGCAACATTGCGAAAGAACCCTTCGAATTATGGGTGGGATATGTAAAAAAATATATTTGTTGGTATATTGCAGTTAGAAACAAATCGCGGATACCCACTATCATTTACATATGTATGAATGTATGTTAATAGAGAAATACAATAGATATTATAAATATGATTGTAGATTCCAATGTAGTAACAAACCAAAATGGTTTGCCCTGCAAACCACAAAAAAGCACGAAATATTCGGTCCTTTGGAGGTGCACCAACTGCGACAAAATATGTGGCGTTAAAAACGTATGCTTGCCAGTGTGTCTCTATCTATATCTTAGCTAGTGAGGGGGTGTGCAGAATTCTGGCTTTGTCATTACATCAGCAGCAACAGCAGCCGGTGCATATACGCGACAGACACTTGGTGGTTGTGAACTACTGCTACAGCTTGCCTAAAATATAATAAGTACAAACAGACATTCGTCTACATTTTTCCCATAAAGTCTCTCATACTGAAATTCATATATTGCAATAGAGTGGCGCAAACTACTACTACAGATAAATATGTAATACTCATATACATACATTTATTTACAACTTACATATTCTTGTATGTAAAATTCTTCACGTACCGGGTACCACTTTTATATTTTACCGTTAGCGTACATATACTATTGTGTGTCATTGTCGACGGGTTTCTGTTTGCCACAAATTCTTGTTATTCAATGCTGCATCCAGTAGCGTGCGTGTTGGTTTGGTGGTGTTGGTGTGATGGGACGTGTTTTGATATATTTTGTAATATTGCTAACTTTGTGTGTGGTTTTTCGCAAGAAGCCAACTTGTCACAAATAAGTTATACTCTCCTCTTCGTGTGCAACTGAGCTTTTGGCGAAATATTTACAAGAATATGTCCATATATATATAAGCATATACTTATATAAGTGTGCGTGTGCATGTAGCTCACAGATGTGCGCGAAATGTCATCATTTAAACATAAATATAGCTTCATTATTTTTGGTGCCGGCAAAAGTGAGTTATTGGATTTATATATATTATATGTCATTTAATTTAAATAAAACTAAAAACGATTTAAATAAAAAAACAAAAAATTATAAATAAAACAAAATAAACTAGAATCAAAAATATAAAAATAAAATGAAATAGAAAAAATGCATAAAATTAAAATGTTTTAAAATATGTAATAAAATTAATATAAATTAAATTAATGAAAAACTAAATAAAATAAAAAAAACACAATAAAAAATACATTAAAAAATTTATATTATTATATTAATAACTAAAGATTAATTAAAATATAAAAGTTATTAAGCATAATAACATAGTTGAAACTACATAAATACAGAACTGAAATAAATTAAGTAATATAAAATATTATAAGATAAAGTAAAATAAAATAATAAAACTAAGTATCATATTATAATACAAAATAACATAAAAAATAAACTGTATCAAACAAAATAATATGAAATAAGGTGAAATAAAATAAAATAAACCATTGAAAATCATATCAATATAAAATTAGTTAAAATAAAATGAAATAACGTATGATAAATGAAAGTGAAAATATGAAAAGATATATAAAGAAGTTGCTACATTTATAATTCCTATTGCTTTCTTCTATTATTCCTATTATTTTTAATCACACCCTTGTAAATGATAAAAAACAAATGTTAAAATTCTCGCCTGAAAACAAACAAACATTCCACATCTTCTACTATTGGCACTACAATTGGGAAGAAAAGCCAAATTGAAGTGCGAGAAAATTAATTTAGAAGCTCTTACACGCTCACGTATCGTTAAAGCGGAAAACTGAATCGGAATCGTGCACAGAAGGAGAAGGTGAAGATATAACGAAATAAAAAAGTGTGGAATAAAAGTAGAATGAGAGTGAGGAAAAATTAAATATTTCTAAGTATAATTATATGTGTCTGTGTTTTATACATAGATGTATGAGTGTGTGTGATGGTCTCAATAATCTACACAGAAGCATCCCAGCACAAACAAAACAAAAGCAATTGTCGCATTGTGTCCCACTCAGCTCGCAGCAATAGATTATGCAAGTAGCAAGTGAAAAACCAAAACAAAAAACGGGAAATGAAAACAAACCCACCAATGTAGGCTGGACGGTGAAAGTGGGCGTTGAAGAGTCCATCGCTGTTTCGAGGCTCTTCAGCAATCATTGTAATTTCGTTGGGAAATTGTTTTTACTTATCACTTTATGTTTATATTTGTGTGTTTGTGTGCCTGTGTGCGCGCGCGTCAACATTTACATCATTTCTGTTTTACGCGAGCCAAATAACAACGAAAACAAAGTCAAGTGGATTTTTATGTGGCAACGGAAGCAACGCTAAGCCAAAGGTGTGGCCAAAGAAGCGGCGGCGGCGGTGGCGGCGGCGGAAGAATATTTAGCCATTGAGTTGCGCCACGCTCAAACACCTCCAAACTCGTTTGTTCGTAGATTTGGTTGTTCGAGGTGCTTAATTTCGAATGCGAATGAATGAATTGAGTGCTGGCGAGGGCACGGCAGGAAGGTGGAGGCGAAGAGGGAAAGCTTTTTTATGCTTCCATCGCTACTTCAGAGTCCCACAAACATACATACAAATACATTTAGTTATATAAGGCCAAGTATTAGATGTGTAGTCAGACAAGGAGATTTGCGAGCCTAGCAACGGAAATGAAGACGAAACTTGATTTTATCACCAGCCACTGGAATGAACAAAAACCAAAGAAGGCCAAGCAAAAAACTACAAAAGCAACAGCAAAACAACCGCGGCGATAAGAAACAAAAACATAAAACAAATGCCGCTTCAAATTTAATGTTTTGTAAGCTAAGCGACGCTTACCGACCTCCATTTTCCTCCTCCCTTCCTTTTTTTGGATGCCTTACAGCCCACCCGCGTGCTTCGCGTACTAGAGGTACACGTACCACCTAAAATCGTTTATCATAGTTACGATTCAGGCACACATAAGTTATCTTGAACGAATTTAAAAAATACAAATATATATACATACACAATCCTGTGTTAGTAATATAACAAAATTTAGCAGTATATGAGTGTTTGCCGATGCTTGTGCACATATATACCTAAATGTGTATATGCATATACCTCCATCTATATGTCTATATTGTGGTATGCAGTAATGTGATTGTCATGTAATGTTATACAGCCGTTTCGTGGTCGCTTGTCATTTTGTTCTTTTTGTTGTTCTTGAATGGAATTGATGGTGATTTTCGTTTATGGGCTTGTTTTAATTTTGTACGCAATTGAAAGCACTTCCCGGATGACTTAACGCAAGATTAATTATGCTGAGTTTGTTGATTTGCACTTAAATGTACCACGGTTTCTTCTCTTATTCTTCTTCTTTCCGTTTTTGTATTTCGAAGAAGATAAGAAAACCATTGGCCACATTCAGAGTCGTTGGTTTTGCAAAAAATTGGTAAACGTCATTCCTTAAATAGCAGATTATTTATTGATTGTAAATAAGAAATGTTGTTGACTTTGCGGCGGGTGCTCTGGAAAATTACAGTTGATATAACGGTCAATTGTTTAGGAGTAAAAATTCATTTTCATTCGGAAATGCCTATCCTAGTAAGATTTTGTAAATTTTTTAAAGAATCCTCAGCTAACGAAACAATGTCATTTCGTTTTATTAATATGAAAAATGAACTTAACGAAATGTTTTGTTTTCGTTTCGCCGACATGTTATTGAAACGAAATGAAATTGTTAATGTTGAAACCGCACAAACTCATGGCTAACGTTCATTTTAAAATGGCTGCGTGCTGTAATTTTAACATCACACTTAAATTTTAACGTTTAACATTATCTATTAACGATTTAACATTAACGAAAGCTTTTCGTTTCGGGTAAAAACGAAAAAAAATTTATTTTTATTTTCCATACGTTTCAACCGTTTTCTACAATTTTTAATTTACTTTTGTTTTACAATATTTTATTTTATATTTTTTATTTCTTATCTTAATGTTATATAATTTTATTTCATTTTATATTTCTCTTAAACATATTTTATCTTTTCAATTTGTGTTCGATCTGTCGACTGTGGAGAGCGTATTTAAGGATTCTAGTGATAAAACTTGATCTTATTTTAAGAAAATGATTATTGTAGTGAGTTTTATATTTATACAGGGTGTACCAAGATTAACTACATGGATCAAAACGCTCCCGGAATCACTACCGTGTGACGCTCTCAGTACCTCGATTTGAACTTGAGCTTTTCAGCTTGACAGCTTGACATTTGTTAAAGTGATGCTCGTTTCTCGTTGCTGTATAATTTAAAAAATGGAATTAAATTTGCAACGCATTAAATTTTGGTTTAAAAACGGTTTCAACTGTGCAAATGCCTCCAGGTCGTGTACTCTTCCGTTTTGGTGATTATAATTGGCTTTCTATTGTAGATCATGTGATGTACATATATGGAAAGCCGTGAAGGCCATTTGCCCGATGTGTTATTCCATAAATAATCTTTTATTATGTTCTTTATGACTCAATAAAAAAATTCAATTTGTAAAATTTTACTTAAAATGCGACTCAAAATATAAGTTATTTTTCTACTTATTTGTTTTTCTTGTGAAACTGTATCGATAAAAAATATTTAAATAAAAATATATTCATATAAGTATATACATATATATACATACATAGGTATATATATATAAATTTTCAAGTTTTATTTCTACACAAAAGAATACTTTTCACTGATATAACCAAGAGAAAACAATTTATTAAATAAAAAAAAAGAGCAAAAACGCTACGCATGAGAGAATCCAACCCAGAACTGGCAATATGCTGAGTGTGGTTGAGAAAAAAGGGAGCTCGATGATAAGCCGTGAAATGCGGAATGCGAAAGGCTACATTCAAGCTTCTTATGCGCCATAATCCGTAACTCGACAACAATAACAACTACAGCGTAAACGAGTAACAACAATGATGTAAGTGCAGGGCAAGAGTGCGGCAACAAAATAGTGCACCTCAGTTCGGTACTCAGAATCCAGTACTCAGTGTACTCGAGGCGATGAAGCGTATGACTGAGTGGCAGAGAGCAACAGAAAAAGCGGCGCAGTCTCGGTTATCGTTAAAGCAAGAGAAGAATGAAAGGATGAGGAGTAAAAAAAAGGAATAATAAAAAAGAAGAAAACTGAAATTGAAAATAAACTTTGGCTACGGCACGAACTGCGTGATGAACTGACTGACCTAACACAATCTACCAACAGTTTGTTTGTACACACACAAAGCAAAGTTTGTACGCATGTGAGTGTATAGAAGAATAAAAAAGAAACTTACGAGAAAAATCTTTGAAAGCATATGGTAAAGGGTGTAAGAGAGAAATGCGGCGCGGAAGTAACTTTGAAGGGCTATTGGTCGTCATCAATCGAGTCGCCAACAATTTCGCACAGTCACAACAGTTACTTGAAGTGCCAGAATGCTCACTACATACACACAAACCACCGCAAGCTTTAACGGATAAGCATTGGACTTTCTACTTTAGCATGTAGTGCCTGTTCTCGTGCGTATTTGTATAAGAATGCTCTGACCCTTAAATTCGCACTCAACTGATGAAATTGCTTACTCAGCCTGACCGGGAGTAAAACGGTTGAACAGCTGAACTTGTGAGCGCGCTACAATATAGTAGAGCTGCAACAGGTGTGGGGTAATGGTGGTAGTTATGCAAAAGTGCCAAATACCAACTGCTTTGCAAGGCTCTGGCAAACAATAGTTTATCAATAACTTCCTTCACACTGTATGCATAATAAAATGCATGCATTTTAGGACCAGTCTATTTTGAAAAAGTCACAGAATGTTTAATGTAGTGTCAAAAATATTTAGTGCAATGTACTATCTATTATTTATTGACTTACAATTATATTTTTTGCTTCTTATTGAATTTTACTTCGTTACTTAATTTTTATTACTTTTTTATTTTATGTGTTAATTGAAAATTTAATTTTTTTGATTTGTTTTATATATTTTAAACATTTTTATTTCATTTTATTTTATTTTATTACATTTTATTTTGTTTTAATTTGTTTTATTTAATTTAATTAAATTTGCTTTAATTTAATTTAATTTACTCTAATTAAATTTAATTTACTTTAATTTTATTTATTTAATTTTATTTAATTTAAAATTATTTAATTTAGATTATATATATATAATATACCTATATAATTGGCGCTTTGTAACCACTGAAGCGATTTTCGGCCGAGTTCCTCCTCCAATTTGTGGTTTTGCGTCTTGAGGTTTTTCCAACAAATGGAGGAACCTACTATTTACACTAAACCCCCTCCGAACGGCTGATAGTTTTTTTACGAGGAGCTTTTATTTCATGTCCGAAATAAACTCCTAAATTAATTTTCTATAACTTCTGGATGTTGGTGGCACCGGGATTTGAACCCAAGCCTTCCGAATGTCAGTATGCAATCCTAACCACTCGGCTACAGTGGCCGCCAAAAATATTCATTTAATTTAATTTAATTTAATTTAATTTAATTTAATTTAAGTTATTTTATTTTGTTTTATTTCATTTTATTTTATTTTATTTTACTGTTATTTAATATCCGAGTACGAGGAGCTGGCCGACAAGGGTAACGCTCGAAAATTCCATGAAAAGATACGGGGACTTACTGAAGGTTTCAAAACCGGATCAAACTCTTGAAGGACCCAGAGAGGTGAGCTGGTGACAGAAGCCCAGAGTATACTGAATCTATGGAGGGAACACTTTTCCAGTCTTCTGAATGGGAGTAAAAATTAAACACCCGGAGATGGTGAACCCGAAACTCCAATTGATGACGATGGAAAAAATGTTCCGTTACCCGACTATGAAGAAGTGCGAATAGCAATCGTCCGCTTAAAAAACAACAAAACGGCAGGGACCGATGGACTACCGGCCGAGGTATTCAAATACGGCGGTGAAGAACTGATCAGGTGCATTCATTAGCTTCTTTGCAAAATATGGTCGGATGAAAGCATGTCCGGCGATTGAAATTTAAGTGTGCTCTACCCAATCCATAACAAAGAGGATCCCACAGCCTGCGCCAACTATCGTGGGATAAGCCCCCTTAATAGCGCTTATAAAATCCTTTCGATCGTTTGAAAGACTAAAGCCCACCGTCCACAAACTGATTGGACCTTATCAGTGTGGCTTTAGACCTGGTAAGTCAACCACTGACCAGATATTCACCATGCGCCAAATCTTGGGAAAGACCCGTGAAAAGAGAATCGACACCCACCACCTCTTCGTCGATTTTAAAGCCACCTTCGACAGCACGAATAGGAGCTACCTTTACGCCACTATGTCTGAATTTGGTATCCCCTCAAGACTTATACGGCTATGTAAACTGACGTTAAGCAACACTAAAAGCTCCGTCAAGATCGGGAACGACCTCTTCGAGCCGTTCGATACCAAACGAGGTTTCAGACAAGGTGATTCCATATCGTGTGACTTTTTTAATTTAATGCTGGAGAAAATAATACGAGCTGCAGAGCTAAATAGAGAAAGTACAATCTTTTACAAAAGTGTATACCTGCTGGCGTATGCCGATGATATCGATATTATTGGCCTTAACAACTGCGCCGTGAGTTCTGCTTTCTCCAGACTTGATAAAGAAGCGAAACGAATGGGTCTGGTAGTGAATGAGGGCAAAACGAAATATCTCCTGTCATCAAACAAGCAGTCATCGCATTCACGACTCGGCTCCCACATCACTGTTGACAGTCATAACTTCGAGGTCGTAGATAATCTCGTCTATCTAGGGACCAGCATTAATCCCAACAACAATGTCAGCCTAGAAATCCAACGCAGAATCACTCTTGCCAACAGGTGCCACTTTGGAGTAGGCAATTGCAAAGTAAACTCCTATCTCGACGAACAAAAACCAAACTCTACAAGTCGCTCATCATGCCGGTCTTACTATATGGCGCAGAAGCGTGGACGATGTCAACATCTGATGAGTTGGCTCTAGAAGTCTTCGAGAGAAAAGTTCTGCGAACGATTTATGGTCCTTTGCGCATTAGCAACGGCGAATACCGCAGACGATGGAACGATGAGCTGTACGAGCTTTACGATGATATTAACATAATTCAGCGAATGAAGAAACAGCGGCTACGCTGGCTAGGCCATGTCGTCCGAATGGATGAAAGCACTCCAGCATTGAAAGTATTTGATGCAGTACCCGCTGGTGGAAGCAGAGGAAGAGGAAGACCTCCTCTCCGTTGGAAAGATCAAGTAGAGAGTGACCTGGGTGCACTTGGCATTTCCAACTGGCGCCAGGCAGCGAAAAGAAGAGATGAATGGCGCTCTTATATTGATTCGGCTATAATCGCGTAAACGGTGCCAACGCCAATAAAGAAGAAGAAGAAGAAGTTATTTAATTTATCTTATTTGAGGCATAAATAAAGCAAAATAAAATTTTTTTAATTAGGTTTTGTTTTAATTTAATTTTTTATTTTTATTCCATTATAATTTATCTTATTTGGTTAAAATTAATTTTTTTTTTTCATGAAAATTCTATTTTCGATATTGAATTGAAAGTTGTACTCGGTGTGTGGGACAGATACTTGTTCATTTTAATACTTATCGATTGAAAAAGCGACATCCGCTGACAAATTGGTCGCTTTGCCCTGCCAAAATGTAAAAAAGTACTTTTAAACCCTTAATAGAAAATTTTTTCTAGCATTTGTTTATTGAGTGCATAGTATATTTATAAGTATGTGCTTGGGTGCATGCGCTGCTCCCTATCGGTCTGCAATTGTTTGCTTTATCTCGAAATTCGGTTTTAACTCGTAAATGAAAAGAACAAGAATTTAAATGTCTTTTTATCTTGGTATGGTGATAGGTTTCCACAAAAATATGCCAATTTTCTATTATGCAAATACTCGGATTACGGGCGGTATGTGGCTCAGTTGTTCAGTTTTTTTCTCTATTTTCTTTCCTTTTTAAACGAATCCCAAATATTTTGAATTTAAATCTTTCATAAAATAACAAATTGAGGTAATTTTTATTTGCTCGGAAATTGGGTTGGAAAATAATCAAAATTATTATATAAATATATGAGAGTAATATTTTCGATTGGTGGCGGCAAACAGTCGCGAGGTTAGTATGAAGTTCATTTTTCTAAATGCGGTCGCACGTCGGCAGGGAAGGTCATCGGATCTGATAGAATTCCTGTTATGAAAAAACATCAAGAGGAATACCAAAAATTGTGAGATGAGCCCGTTCGAAAATCTCTTGAGTGGTTACAAAGCACCACTTATTTTAATTTATTGTACTGTGTTTTGTTTTATGTTATTATATTATATTTTTTATATTATTCTACTTTATTTTACTTTATTAATTTAATTTTTCTTAAGTGGTAGCGCCACTCTAGTGGTTGAAAAATAGACTCATTTTTTTAAATTTATTGTAGAATTTCTATTTAACCCCTTCATTGAACATATCATATATTGAAGTATAAAAAACATTCTTTATTTGTTATTTTTTTACAACATGGCGGTGATAAAGTACATTATTTAATCCATTTTTTTTTGAAAGGCGTCCGATTTCTTCTAAAGGATGAGACCTAGCACGTACGGATTTAGTTTTTAAGTAATTTTTGAAAGAAAGTGAAAGAGGCATACTTTTCTTTAAAAATATTACATTTAATCGAGGCAAAATGGTCCGAATAATCTGTCTTTCCAGTTTGATAAATGTGATTCTGAGATAAACGAGTTTAAAGTTTTTAAATATAAAGTTTAGCTATTCGAAATATTTTTTTCACTTTTTCTAGGACCTAGAGGTACCCTGTGAAAATGCGGTTATTTTATTATATTTTTCCATTTTATTTTGTTTTATTTTGTTTTAATTTAATTTAATTTACATCAATTTTAATTCTTAACTTTGTTTTGTTTTATATTTACATATTATAATTTTTTACTTAATACTTTATTTGATTTATTTTCTTTATGTTTCGAGTTTAAGTAATTTTTTCATTTTATTTTTTAAAGATTTCTTTTATTTTATTTTGTACTTCTTAATTCCCATTTGCTTTTGTATTTAATTTGATTGTATATTTTTTACTTCTTATTATTTTATTTAATTTTCTCTCATTTAATTTAATTTAATTTTTGAAATAATTTTATTTATGAAAATACTATTGAGTTTATATTATTTTATCATTTCATGTTTAAAAATAATTTTTTTTTCCTATTATAGTATATTTATTTATTATTAAATTTTCAAGTTATGCACATGGATCTATCTAAGTACGTTTGTATACCAATGTATGCTGATATGTAAACAGTGACCTGCTTCGAGTATTCACCCCGCAGCTGTGCAGTTGATTTCTGATTTTCAAACGTTTTCGATTTGATCTAATGCGACCTCGACCCTTGCATAGCTGATCTCTGCTTAAAGCAAATCATTTTTGCCAACAAAAGTCAATTAGTGCATCGTTTATAGGTCACATACATATGCACACATATCTACAAATAAATTACGCTGATGTTCGATGTATGCCAAGCTACGACTATTACTTACAAGTGAACAAAGCAAATTGTCTGTTGAGTGTTGGAAAGCTGATTGTGGCATTAATTCATGTGTATCTACATATATAATTATATATATATATATGTATGTATATATACAATTTGCATGTATGTATGAAATTGTGCAAAAACTTCATTAGAACCATTTGATAAATGGCCACGCAAGCGAAGAAGTGAAACAGAGCCAAAGAAAAGCCAGAAGGGCAGTACATCAGTGAGTGAGAGAGATAGTGGGGCTGTGAGAGGTAATGAAAGATAGGCGATTAAGCACACAATGAAATTATGCAAGCAGCAAATTAAACACGGCATAAACGGTATGTGGAAGCATCTAAATTATGTATTTAGTCAAAGGCTAATGAATACAAGTCAATGGGTGTATCGGAGATTCTCCAGGGATGCCAAGCAATACTTCACTTAAATGTATGTACTCGCATTGATAAATTTGTCCATTCAGCAGTGTTTTGGGTTTTGGGGTTGAGCTGCTCCATACTCTCATGGCTGATGCTTGCAGATTCCACTTGTCGCCTGTCACTCGGTTACTGTGCCTTCGTTGGGTTCTGTTTGCTTGGAAAGCTTAAAACACCCTACTAAGTACTCTTCGTTGATGTACACACACGTACTCATTTGCATGTATACGTAAATATATGTATAGATTAATATGTGAGGACATGTGTGTGGTTGAGTTAGCCTTGGTTGACACGCAGTCAAGCAGAACCGATGAAAGTAAATATCACCAAAGTCCTGCGACAGGATATGCTACCATACATACATACATATACTCTTACCCACAATATTGTGGAGTTCACAATTGCAAGAACGTAAGTATATTTGGCATTATAATCAGCAACCAGAGTCATCTCTGCTGTCGCTATCGCTGCCGAGTCAAAACCTCAGAGTCATCGTTGTCGTCATTGTCGCCGCCTTGCACTTCAGAAGACATTAACGCGATGACTTTGAGGCCATGTTTGTCGTCGCAAATAAAGTAGAGGAGCACGCACACACTGACTCATTCTTACTTTATACTCACCTGCCTGCTTATGTAATGTGCTATAAACGGGTAACTAAAAGTATATAATGCAAATCCAACCCCAAGGGATATCATGCGATGGCGGAAGATAGTCAGCCGGCTGCACTGCTACCAAAATATTCTTCTGCTTCTTCTTAGTAGATATATGGTCTCCAGTGACTTGGCGGTCTGATCAGATCGCACACGGCTACAACAACAACCCAGTGGTATCAGTTAGCAAGGAAGCTCAGTTTAAATATGTTACACTTTGTTTTGCCACTTGAGGCAGCGTACAAATATTGCTCTGCTATCTACCATACTAAAAGCAACGTAGTATACGTAGCTTGCGTCACTATATACATAAATACTATACCATATATGAGTACATACTTCCCCTTCCGCACAAATCTGCTGTAAGCAGTTTGAGAAATCCATACTGAAAATCCTCTGTTAACCTTTGGGGTAAAAATGAGTGAATTTTTGTTTGCTTTGGAACTTCAATTTGCATGGGTGTGTGCAAACACACATATTATATATGTAATAATAATAGTTAATAATAATGTAGTGCAAACGAATGCAGAAATAGTGTAGTCTATTAGATTCTCCACTTTGCATGAACAAATTTGCAAGTTAAAAAAGTTTAAACCGGAAACTCCATCCATTTGTTAGAAATTTATATTAAAACTGCCTAGAAACCTTCTTTTAAGAATGTTCTGAGACTAAATTAAATATAGAGGACTTAATAGACAATAACAAACGAAATTACTTACACACGTATAAACGTATTGAGAGATATACATACATATGTACATTTATACTCTTAATATGTAATAAATAGACAATTAAAAACATTTTTATTTTATGTGTAATGTCGAACGAGACCATTTTTCACTTTTGAACTGAGAAACAAGAGACATTTGAAACGATTTCAAAAACAATGACGCACAACAATTTCAAATCCCATTTTGGCGGAATCTTCAAGAGATAATTTAATCTTCGACATCGCGAGGCTTCGCTATTTACAATACTAGAACAACTATCGAAGCCAGTTATCAAGATACTATTGATTCGTGGAAATTGTCTTGGTCTTATGACGTCTAACATACGTTAGTATCTTTTATCATGCCGAAGGTCTTGATTTCGAGCCCTGCCAAAACATGCCTCACAACATAATAGAAAATGAATTAAAGTATCTTCCCCTCGGAAGAGAATATAAACACTTTCGAATGTTATTCGCCGAGTGTATATCTGGACGAGTATTGTTTGAGTGAATATAAAGCGCAAAATACAAATTATATGTAAATTGAACCTTCATCTGGCCCAACGAAGGTCCAAGGCTCTATGACGTTGGAGCCGGTTAGTTTAACATAACCTCACCTAATATATTAGACGGTCTCCATCTCTTAAAATAACTTGGTTTTACCAAAAACTTCTTTGGGCAATAAATAGTTGTTGTTTCAGATAATTAATTATGGGCCAAATGAATCTACAACTCCTATATTAAAACTAAGTTCTCATTTGCTTTATAGTTATACTCTCGACTATCTGATTCGTAAATTCCTCACGATCCTCGATATTCGAAGGTCTAAGCTCTTCATGCACTCGTTGGTTTAAAGAACGATTTGAGAAGCAGAACGTTTGTGTACAATTCTGTAGAAAAAGGCATGTAGTATTAGCAAATTTCTATATTACTTAGTAATGAGATCCAAAATACCTTTTCTTGAGATATTAAAAGGATTGAGAGTTAGCTGACTTGTTTGAAAACTTCTATGCCCGATGCAAAAAATTACTTAAAGGTCCTTTATTGAGGTAGATATTATAGGAGAACGTTACTGGTATATACGATTTGGCGCATAGAACCCATAAATCTACAAAGGAAATGCTAAATAAAGACCTATGAAGACCTTGGTAAACAAATAAATGTTAAACGATAATAGTATATCAACAAATGCTCCAACAGTGGATTTTATTATTAACATGGTTTCATCTGATGACTAGTGCGGAAGATAGTCGTCTGTTGCTAAGTGATGTTTACTTTCCAGTACGAGTTCTCACGAAGTGTTTTAAATATAGCTATTTCGACACGATCGATAATGAGAAGAACGTCAAGATTTTTAGACACTTTTGCACAAAGGCCCGTGCTACAGTCAGGGAGAGCCTGAAGTAATATTAGTCGATTAAAAGTTTTAGATGTGAAAATTGGTACAAAACAAAAAATTATTCAAATGTCAAAGCCACAGACCTTTGGGGATGTAAATATAAAGCTTTGAATTGATTTATTATTCTTATTATTTTTTCCAGGATATTAATTTTTAGTTATGCTGTTAATGGAATTTTGAATTAGGTTGTGCGACTTACCTTAGAGAAAGGTGTTTGTTTGAGAGAACCCAAGAATCAGCAATTTCAAGCACTTTCTTTTTATTCCTATTATGGAACTTATTCGTTTATTAAATAGTAAAAATCAGTGCAAAGTGCTTCTCTTAAATTATTTAAAAAATGTCATGCATAAATTTATTTTGATTCTCAAGCAATACATTTTTATCCGCCTTTAAAATAAATCTCTTCCTGACTGCAGAAAAATCTTTTCTTTTTTATCTTGTGGTCTGATGGATTCGTATACCTAGACAGTCGCATACACACACTGTGTACTATGGCCTTGACATGAGTTCCACACAGGCATATCAAGTCACATGCGTATATCTACATGAGCAAAAGCTTGTTGACATACTTAGGGTTAAAAGCAACATGAATTGTCTTTCATCAATAATGGAACATCGTAATGTCATTGGCTTCTCATCTGTTTGTATTTTTTTATATATTCTATTACACTAAGCGATGATATAAATATGTAGAGAAGGGTAAAGCGAAAAATTGGAATATCTAGTTTTTTGTTTGCATATATTTGTGTTAATATGTCACAGAATTTAAAATTAAACACAATTTAAAAAAAAAAAAATCAAAAAGCAGTATTCAGCTTCAGTAATTCAAAGGCTAATTTTTAATAAAAAATGTTAAAAATATTTTTTGAAAATTTTAGCCCACTATGCGCCATGAAGAAAATTACTCTTGAATTTAAAATTATTTTTCATTTTTTTTTTTTGAGTAATACAATAATTAAACGTGGTGAAAGCAAAATGCACCGTCAGGAAATATGAGTAAAATCGAAAAAAAAATGTTATTAAACAAAAAAACTGTATTTCATTATTTCGAAAGAAAAATAAGTGCAAGATAGAAAACTTGGCGAAGAAAAGTTGTAGGCGAAAAGAAGTACAAAAGAAATAAAGACAAAAAGAAATTGCGCGGAAATTTATTAAAACGATAAAATCCAAAGAGCAAAAAGATGCACAAAAACAACAACGCAAAAAGTAATGGTAAACAGAAACGCCATCAACAATCAGTAAAATAATACAAGGCTGATAAAAAGAGAAAACAAAAACAGCAAAAGAAATGAGGAAATAAAAACCTGCAACAGTTCTTTCGATGATAAAGAGAGCAATGAGACAAAAGCAAAAATGGCAAATGCAGCACTGGCAGCTAAATGCTGCAACAAAAAAGGCTTTGCGGTTGCGACGGCGGGTGGGAGTGAGTTGCCGTCGGAGAAAACTTGTTTAAACTTGAAATCGTTCATTAAACTTTCGCTTGTTAGTTCCAAATTGAAAGTTTTCTTAGCAAGTGAAATCAAGCTGATGGAAATGGTTAAGTAAAAACCGCTAGGAAAACAACAATTACACAAGTGTTTGCCAATTACAACAAAGAGTGCTGCGGCAATGGTATTGCGGAAATGACGGAAACTGTGGATGTGGCGGCAGTGGTGGCGCCCAAAACAGTATCAGTTTGTAAGAAACTATAAAATTAACAACAACAACAGCAACAACAATAAACATCGCTTATATTTGAAATTGCTATGTAATGATTTTTATTTTCTCTCACTCGAGAGTTTTTTCTTAAGTTTGTTTTTTTAATGACGACAGAAATAAATAATGAGGAAAATCTAAAATTTAAATGGGCGTGTGTAAAAAAAATTGAGTAAAAAAAGCTATTAAAATGATGAGAAAAAGGGGTGTAATAACCAGAAAGTGCAACGTTTAATTAGTAGTTTTAATACATTTTTTTAAAGTAGAACTTTTGTTCAGGAAAACTAGAGTGTAAGAAATATTTTCTTGGACTTGAAAATATTTTTGAAAAGGGTGACCAGCTGTTTTCAAATAGCTTAAAAAGTTTATGAAAAAAAAAATTCCCAATTTGAAAACATGTGTTACGAAAGCCACCTGTGAAGCCATCAAGTAAAAAAATTAAATTGGTTGTAACCTATGCAACAACAACAAGTAACATTGTTTCAAGTTGAAAATCGCTATAAGTAAAAAAAAAACAATGTTCGGCAGGGTTGTCATCTGCTTAAAAACTTAAGTAAGACAAAAAAAACAACACAGATGCCTATAAATTTTAATAATTTTGCTAGGCTCAGATTTCTCGATAATCTTCTGATAATTTACCATCTGCTAATTTTTCAATTAAATAAATTGAAAAAAGCGTTACAAGGGAGTTAACAAAAGTTCGACCAGTTGATGACTTTTAAATTTGTTTTTGTTAAATCTAAAAATACCATGTTCTTTGCAATTAATTTATTAGTCTTCTTTTCAAATTTTAGAACCAGAAGCTAAAATTCCACCGCTAACGCAAACAGAAATTAGTCCTTCGATTCTCTTCGGATTTCCCGTAATTTAAATTCAATACAAATATTCAGTGAAAATTTCAGACCGGACATTTTTGCATAGAGGACGAGTCCCGCGAAGGTCAACCAAAATCTTCCACTGATGACGTCACTGTGGCTCTGGTGATGTCCAAAATTGACGATTGACCCACGATAGAAACAAGAAATGATTGCTAATAAATTGGGCTTGAATGCCACGGCTGTATCACGAATATTAAGTAATCATTTGGGATACACGAAGAAATCTGCTCAATGAGTACCACGAATTTTAAATGAAGCCCAAAAAGAGACTTGAGTACATTTTGCTCAAATCTTCCTAAACAATTCGAAAATGGTCAGTCTATCAACTTTAGTAATGTCATTGCTGGTGACGAATACAAGTACGCTCCAGAAACCAAACAGCGGTCCAACAGTAGAAAACCCACCCGTAAAATATACTCAACAATAATCAGCAGCAAAAGTAATGATGCCAGTTTACTTCACCCGATCTAAAATCGAAACTGGAAAGGGTTCAGACGGTAACTGCAAAATGATACAACGAAGAGTGCTTACCAAAAATTTGTTGGAAAAGAGGAAGAAAGAGGATTTGCGGCGCCACTTTTTACATCATGACAATGCGGCATCCCACGCTACTGAAATAACGAGTAATTTTATTCCGATCTCTGGGACCGAAGAAATACGTCCAACACCAAAAGAGAAGGTCTTTAATAGCAACGAGGAGATAATTAATGCGGTTAATGCTGAACTTGTTAAGCTTAAAAAGCAAGATTTTGGGGACTATTGCCAGAAGGGGATCATTAGGCTTAGGAAATGCACTGAAATCATTGGCGATTATGTAAAGAAGATAAACAAGGACAAAGATTACGAATAAATACAAAATGAAGTTTTTTTTTTCTGGTCAACTTATCAAAGTTTGTTAATCCCGTCTTAAACTATACTATGAGATTTTTTTTAAAAATAAAGATGAGTAAATTTCTGATGATTAATAACGCAATCGCTCAAAGACATAGGTAGACATGTTCCCCAAAAAGTGTGTAGCTATAAATACTTCTAAGGAGGGTTAAGGAGGATTGCCATTGGTTAGGAAATTTTAATCTACAAAACTTTTGGACCCAGAAACAGCACTATTGCTTGCTTTTAAGATATAAATGCCATATTAAGGTTGGAACATTTTAAAAAAATTTAAGTTAAATTAAAAGAAAAAAACTATGTAAATCTATCAAACTGAATGTTGCAATATGGCTTCGGTAGCTGACTGGTTGGCAGGGCGTGTAGGGTTATGAGTTCGAATCCTGCCTAGACCAATTTCCGAGACCGTAAAACTTTTACTTTTGAAGTTGAGGTATCCTCTCGGTAGAAATTTTCGTGACCTGCGAATGTATTTTTGAAATGAAAAAAAAGACTTCCTAAAAATGTAACTTTAATAAGAATATCAAGGCACACACAACAAGCTAAAGTGGAGCTCAGCTTAATATCTTTGCAGCGGTTATACTACGGCGACGTGCAATATGGATATTTAAATATGAAGATGTCCGAAATACATTAGATCTGATAATTTTCGAAGAAGGGTTGCCATTATACCAAAACTATTAACTAAATAAAATTCGTTTTAAATTATGAGTATTTAACGAAATATGTAATTGAAATATTTATAAAAAAAATATTCATGTAAATCATTCCGAACGATCAGCTGAGAATTTATAGCGCTCTTTGTAAGCGGAAACATCTTATTATTATATCGTAAATTAAAATGCCCACAAAAATCAAAAATTAACAGTGAATTATGCATATATTTGTTACAGTTAATTTTACAGTGTTCTTTTCAACGCATCACACACTCCCAGTTGGTCACGTAATAGCAGAGTAAATTTCACATTTACAAACTGACATTAAAAATTTAAATGTACTCGTAAAAACGAAAACAACAACAATAAATATGCAAATAAAATATAAAATATGAATGAAATAGTCCATAGACATATGTTAATTATGAAGTGCATATGATTTTATAAATGTATTAAAAAATATACTGGCGGCCGCGGTAGCCGAGTGGTTAACATTGCGTACTGACATACGGATGGCTCGGGTTCAAATCGCGGTGCCACCAACATCCAAAAGTTATGGAAAATTAATTTAAATAAAAAATTAAGTTAAATTTTCAAAAAGTGGTCGCCTCTCGGCAGGGAATGGCGGAAGGCTCCTCGTAAAAACCCATCAGCCGTTCCTAGGCGGCTTAGTATAAACTGTCCCTCCATTTGTTGGAAAACATCAAGACGAAAAACCGAATATTAGAGAAGGAGCTCGGCCGAAAATCGCTTCAGCGCCAATTATATATATATACCTATATATTAAATAATATTTACAGATATTACGCACATTTGACATACTTTAATTAAATATAGGTATGGACTGTCTCTCATTATTAATTCAATAAAAAATCTGCGAAAACTATTTACTCAATTACGCAACAAATTTACAAAGGTTAATTAAATAGTAATTAATATTCGCATTTTAAATGCGGCAATTATGTTTCAAAAAAGAAATCAGAGAAAAAAAACTGGGGTAAAATTATTAATGCTTCACAATGCAAGTTCACACGAATTATTGAATATTTGATTGAACGTATACAGTTAACTTTAATTCGTCAGTATAATTATTGCACCTTTCTCACGTTTTTTTTTTTTTTTTGTTGACAAACATGAAACAAAAAAAATATTATTAAAATTTATGCAATTAAAAAAATAAAAAGTATGTTTATTCTTTATGAAAACAACTGTTTTAATACAAATTATTGTTAATAATTAATAACATTATTTGCCATATGCATATACATACTACAATGTCCATTATGTAAATAATTAAGTTTGTCCGAAGGAAAAACTAAAATTTTTACTAAATTCGGTTTATGATATTTTTTCTTCTTTCACTGTTTTATTAAATAGTTTTGCGAAAAATTTTGTTGAATTTTTTAGTGTGTATTTTGTTAATTTTTATATGCCATCTCTTGAACTTAGGAAGAATTTCCTGTGTCCGCAACTTTCCTAATTTTAATTATCACTTCTTCGCACTTTGTTGGTATTTTTGCTACGAATAATCAACCACAGACAAAAGAAAAATCAAAACAAAAATTCCCAAAGCAGAAAGTCAAAGTCATGTTTATATTTCCCGCCTCATTATTGTTAATAAGGGTTAATGGAACTGCTGTTGGGAATTAGAGCACACAAAAGTAAGAAAGGAAAGAAAAGACGAAGGCAGCAAGTAAAAAGTTTTTTGGAACATAGAAAACAGAACAGGATGGGGAAACTTCTGGCCTTTTTCTGCTAATATTTGCATTAGGAACAGATAGCAATAGCTTAATGGCATATCTTTATATGTACATAAAAGTGCATAAAATATGTCTGTTCTATTTATTTGTATTATTTTATTTGTTTAAAAACACAGATAAATATTTATATATGTACAGCGATTGGAGTGTGGTCAAGCTTTTGGTTATGCAGTTACAGTCGCAAAGCTATTCTCAATACCTACTCTTGCGTTCAAAGTAGGACTGCTTGTGCAGGATGCGGTAACCAACTCACGGCTAAAAGAGAGAAAGCTTCTGTGGGGCCACTCTGACTTATTCGGATTAAGGGTTCGCTGAAGTCTAATTGCAACGTCTGTCCACCAGAGGTGTGGCTGCGAGCGGGCGTAAGTTTTGAATCATTGTCAGCTCCCTTAATTGGGAAAGTGCCGCAGCCCAGCTGGTTTATGTCCTCATAGCAATAAAGGGTGATATCACCGCCATCTAAGAAGTGCGAGGAACAGGACAAGGATAAAGGCGAGTAGGTCTTTGTGACATTTACTGCAGCGGCAAATTTGGTATCGGATTTGCCGTGGGAAAGAAAATCCATTCCGGAGTTCCACCCCAACAGAAGAGAAAGACGATGTGACCAAGGATAGCTGTCTGGAAAGTACCCAATAGCGTCGTGCACATCACTATATGAAAATCGTACTTGACGACTTTAACGCCAGGGTGAGCAAAGAGCGTATATTCGGCACAACTTTCGGAAAATTCACCCTCCACAAGAAAATATCTCTAAATGGGTTGAGGCTGATCATGCTGTGACTGACGGTAGGCCTGTCTCCAGTATTCTTGACGTGCGTACACCCCGAGGACCAAAATCGACCATTATCTTGTTGCTTCAAGGATACACTTCCGCAAAGAAAGCCCGTCTGCAATGGCAAGAAATGCTCAAATTCGCAAAGCTGTAATCACAACATATAGCCGAACGGTTTTCTACTCGGCTTGCACATCTGCTCTCTGAGAGCACTGATCAGAAACTCAGTATACGGGAACTGAGTGACGGCATTTCAAACTCCCTGCGTACAGCTGCAAACGAAACTACTGGATTTCGGAAACGTCGCAAAAACAGCTGGTGTGATGAGGACTGCCGTGTCGCAGTGGATAGAAAATAAACTGCCTACCTCGCAGCATTGCGATCGTCCATAACACGTGCGGGGTGGCAAGGCGAATTGCGGACAAAAAAGAAAGACGCCGAAGTGCATTTTAATTGTACTCTGCCCAATCTATAAAAAAGGGGTCCCCACAGCCTGCGCCAACTACCGTGGGATAAGTCTCCTTAAAGACTTAAAGACTTAAGCCCACCGTCAACAAACTGATTGGATATAATATCAACTGATTGGACCTGGTAAATCAACCACTAACCAGATATTCACCATACGTCAAGTCTTGAAAAATACCCGTAAAAAACAAATCGACCCACACCACTTCTTCGTCGATTTCAACGCAGCCTTTGACAACGCGAAAAAGATGATCTATGCCGCCATGTTTGAATTTGGTATCCCCGCAAAACATCATTTGATGGTGGAAAAAATAATACAAGCTGCAGACCTGAAAAGAGAAAGTAAAATCCTCTATAAGAGTCTACAGCTGCTGACATTGACATTATTGACCTCAGCAACTGCGCCGTGAGTTCTGCTGGATAAGAAAGCAAAGGATAAGGGTCTGGTACTGAACGAGGGCAAGACGAAATCTCTCCTGTTAATGAGATTGTGTGGTTCGGATGAATAAGAATGCTCCAGTTTTGAAAGTTTTCGATGTAGTACACGCCGGTTTAGCAAAGGAAAAGGAAGACCTTCACTACATTAGAAATTCCAGGTAGAGAAGGACCTGGCTGTACTTGGTATTTGCAATTAGTGCCAAACAGGGAAAAAAATAAGAATGACGAAATGTTGTAAACTCGGCTATATTTGCGTATGCAGTGTCTACGCCAATAAAGAAAAAGAAGATAAAAAAAAGATTAATAAGAAATTATATTGTAAATATATAAAATTATTAAGACCCTATAAAACGCAGAAATCAATTTATATAATTTTCTGCATACTTCATTAATATCATTTATTCTTATATTTTTGTTTGGTTTCATCTCTAGTCAAAACTTACCGTTTCTTTGTTATTTTTCGACTTGAACAGCATCTCTTCCAGCCACACCCACTGTTTCTCCGCATCCTGCGTCTCATACTCGGAGAGCGCACTCACCCGGCCCTCACCATCGCCAACGCTCAACGCGGGTATGGCATTCATGCCACGATGATGACCACCACCATAGCCACCGTAGCCACCGCCATGCGACATCCAATCACTTTGCGAATGGCCATGGTGCTGATGTATTGAGCCGTGATGATAGTAATAGGTCTTGTACTCCGAGTCGCCGCTGATGGTAGCGCCATTCGGCGTACGCTGACGTACCGCTGCCAAATGACTTGGCGCTGTTTTGTGATCGTGACGCATAAAATTTGTATTTAGCGCGATAATGCGTAGGCGACTTTTCGTCTGCTCAATGGAGTAGTAGCCACCTGAAAGGAGGGAAGCAGATATATTTTTAAATTTTAAATTTTTGTTTATTTATAGAAATCATGAATTTGTTAGCTAAGCGGTATCTATTACAAAAGAAAACCAAAAAAAAATTATTTTGCTTGTTTTCATTTCAAAATATTTATTTTCTCTTCACATTGTTCTCATTGTTACAAAAAAGAAAAAAAACTAACAACAACAGTGAAAAATAATAAAAATCATTTGCAATTATTGATTTGGCCGCACTTTGGTTTCCACTGTTTTTCTGCCTGCCCGTGCTATGCTAAAAATATACGCTTTCTCAAATACATATGTACACGTGTTCAAGGCAGTTTGTATGTATGTTGTCGTCAATAGCAACAATCACGTATACGCCTTGTCGGCCATCATCCGTCTGCTGTCGCATCCTTTCATGCATAAAGTGAATCGAAGTGATTGCGCTGACTGGCATAGATTTCCAAGGCATTTACGCTTTCAAAGAGTAAAAAATAAATACGAAAAGAAAAAATTACAAATAACAATAACAATTTTTTTGTAATGACTTTTTTTTCTTGCTCTCGTTCTTTCGCTCTCGAACATTTTCACACATCCTTCACTTTCATTATTAATTCAGGTGGCGTAAAAGGTAACAGCATGAAAATCAATATTTACTGAAGCGAATTGCGCTCTGATTACAACAAGACAACAGCTGCCTACGCTGAGAAGATGAAAATATATACACAGGGGTGTGTGCATGTATACATTTACGAATTTTGTGCTATCGCACAGTTTAAGAATAAGTCGACAATTGTTTGTTTCAATACGAAATTTCTTCATGCAGCTTTAATGAAGTTGTAGTGGATGTATTATTGAAATTTAAATTATTTAATAATTAAATAAAGTATTAGCAGTTTTATGACTAGTGAATTTTCTTGTGATTTTAGGAAAAGAAGAAGGAGCGGAAAAAAGAAAAGAGCATATTTTAAATACCTAAAATTGGCTAAAAATTAAGAGATTTATTAAAAAATTTTCAAAAAATTAAGTTGGTAATTTCCACTGAGAAAACAAAAAACGAACTTAATCAAAATAATTAAATTTTTTTATTTTCACTTAGAAAAACTAAATGATTTTAAAACTAAAATATATATGTATACAAAATTAAAACATTTTTTTTTAATTTTGTTTAAATTTTTTATGAACATATAACTTCAAAATGGTCGGTAAAACGAAATGTGTGGATCATCGTTATTGTGAAGAATATTTGCCTGAAACTATACTCAAGCCATGTGCGAGCTCTAAACTAATTTCGAGTTAAATTTTGCATAGTTTTAGGCGCTGCACTTCTTTAATAGTTATTCAAATTTTAACAATTTTGTGAAGCATCTCAACAGAATGTAATAGATTTATATTTATAATAAACAATTAAATTCCTGAAAATATACTAATTTAGTTTATGCTCACCCTTTTCAAACGTATGCAATGCCTCCGAAGGCAACCAATGCCGCCACAGCTCGCCCAAGTGTCGAAAATTTGTTGTTCCATCTTCATGTCCGAGCACGGGAAATACGAATTGCGATGAAAATGTGCGCCCGAGCAAATCGGTAATGTTGCGTAAAATTTCCAAACGCTTTGTGTCGGACTCCTTGAGCGCTGAGTGTGACAAGCCATCGCTGTAAATATAAAAATAATAAAAAAGTTTTAATAAAAACTATTAATAAAATTCAAAAAAATTTTAGAATATAAACGTCCAAAATTTCAAAAAAGTGTATTTGCAGGTGTAAGTACGATGATACCTAATTTGTTGAAAATATTTTTTTTTTCCTTTTTCCTAATATTTTATATGTTGTAACTCATTTGAAATGGTCCAAGCCAAACTCATATTTATTAGAATGGGCTTTCAAATTTTCCAAAATTCTAATATTGGTCTCATCAATGTCATAAAAAATATTTTCGTAATAAAACACAGAAAATTCAAATTTAATGGGAAATGTTTCTTATCATTCGAAAGAACATTCCTTGACATTTTTTTTTTTTTAAGATTATCTCTTTCAAATATTGGCATCAGCACGTCTCAGATGTCCATCCGTTGAGTCCAATTTCGATGACTCGTTCGAGCATTTCGTCTGGATACTGGCGAATGACATGCATGATGTTTTGCTTCAAGCCCTGAATTGAAGCGGAACTGTCCGCATAGGCTTTAGACTTGACAAATCCCCACAGGAAAAAGTCCAACGTTGGTGGCCAATCGACCGGCCTAAGACGTGAAATTATCTGCTTACCGAAGTGTTCTCTCAATAAATCCATTGATTGGTGCGATGTTCTATCACAAGCTGTATATTTTAAGCTTTCAATTTCAGATCTCGTCGTAAAATGCGCCAAGTCGTTCCATACGTCAGTCCGAGTTGCTGCGAATGGCGCCGAATTGACTCTCCGCAGTCTTTGTGTACATTGTCAGCTACGACCGCTATATTTTCTTCACTGTGTGCTGGATGTGGTCTACTCCGTTTAATATTATCCAATAATGAATATTGAATAAGTTGAGAGAAGCCCGGGAAACACATTCTTTACAGAACGAACGATTTGTAAAAGTTGTTCAGCCGTAAGTCTTTCCATGATAAAATGCCAGACGATACTGAGCCAAAATACCATGACTGCTTGACACAACTCACGCATGATCTGTCAAATAAGGCTATTGGAGAAAGAACCTCTACTTTGATCACCCGTTATTAGGGTCCCTAATCCCTTTAGATTAACCTTTTACAAAGTAACACAGTGGTTAATGTAAAGATTAAAATAAAGCTTAAGATCCCATCAAATCACCAAAATTACATACTTGTTCAAGGACATAATTGTTTATTATGTAAGTTGGCGATTGAAGATATTTCTGTGAAAATAACATACTTTTACATATCATTTTTATTTCACCAAGTTACAATATTTCTTAACTCGGTTAGTAAAATTTTTGAATTTTTTATTACTGAAAACAAATCATTGATAAATAACAAGAACAGAATCGGACACAGGTGGCTACCTCGTGAATACCTGAGTGTAAATCAATTATCGGGAAAGTTATTTGCTTATTAAGAATTGCTTCAAGCAGTTTATGAATCGCAGCTAACTTCGAGATCCCACTATAATCTTCAATCGAGACATTGAGGAAAATTTTTCTCTATATCAAACAACATGCCCACTAAAGGAAGACTTACTGTAATCTAATTAATTTTAGATCCACCCAACATCGAAAGAGCATAGCAAGGATTTTGGGACGAAGGCACGATGAGCGACTACTGTTGGACTCTAATACGTGAAACAGATTCAAAGTAATATAAAATACTTAGTGTCTACGTTGCGTATTTCTTTTTTGTTAATTTCAAAATACAAAAACAAAAATAATAATTGAATAATATATATATATATAATTGGCGCTTTGTAACCGCTGAAGCGATTTTCGGTCGACCTCCTCCTCCAATTTGTGGCTTTGCTTCCTGATGTTTTTCCAACGAATGGAGGGACCTACAGTTTATACTAAGCCGCCTCCGAACGGCTGACGGTTTATTACGAGGAGCCTTTTTATTATTAATTTTTTATTTAAATTAATTTTCCATAACTTCTGGATGTTGCTGGCACTGGGATATGAACCCAAGCCTTCCAAATGTCAGTACGCAATGCTAACTACTCGGCTATTGCGGCCGTTGTTGAATAATACAACAGTATATTACTTGGCTGATGTTGGCGCAGTGGTAGAGCACTCGCCTGTTAAGTCAGGATCCGTTGGTTCAATCTCTGCCATTAGAAGTTTGAAGCTGTCACTTCTACCATTTTTCTTTGTTGTATAACAAAAATATTCAACTCATATTATACAACCAAACCATACCTTTAGCTCACTAAAAACTTATAACAAAAAAAGAAAAACAATGAAAGTGTGGCCTCAAAAACATTTTAAATTTTTTTACAAATTATGGTGGGAATAATAATCACTTCATCAAGTGTAAAGAAATTATTTGAAAAATTTCGGGAGACAGGATCAGTTGGAAACGCACCTCAAAATTAATCCCAATGACCATGTATAGTGAATAAGGTTCATTGAATGGATTATTGAGCATCAACAAATGGATTTTGATTTTTCTAGCAAAATCATCCTAAGCAATGAAGCGAATTTTCATTTTGATGGGTTTATTAATCGCCAAAATTGCCGCTCTTGAGTTCTGAGAACCCACATGTGATTGTTGGAAAAGAAATGCAATGTAGGTTTTAGACTGCAGGCATAATTGAACCATACTTTTCTGAAAATGGGGCAGGTCAAGCAGTTACTGTTACTGGTGCCCGATATCGCAAATTGACAACCCAGTTCTTTTTGCCGAAATTGGATGATATTGACGTGGCCAATATGTGGTTTCAACAGGTCGGTGCCACGTGTCAACTGTGAAACACTTCAAGTGTGCATGTGTATGGAAAGCTGTGGAGGCCATTTGCGCGGTCTTTTATTCCATAAATAGCCTTAACCTATGTACCTATGTAACTATGCCCAATCATAGTTCCACCCTTTCTATATTTAAAAATGTTACTTTGTAATTGCTGAAACATTTTTCGGCCAAGCTCCTCCTCCGAAAGGCTGATGGTTTTTTATTTTATGATAGAAATGTATTAGGAGGTGTTGATATTCCCCACCTATAGGTGGGGAATATTAGAGAAATTAACTTTTTTATTTAAATTAAATACTTATAACTTTGCCTAATATTTTTGAATTTATAACTCATAGCTATTTATGCCTGTTTGTATGAATATGGACATTTATAATTACAATCAAATTTCACCTCAAATTCACTTCTACATATTTTATGCTTTTAATTGCATTTCGTTAAATTGAGTAGTTGCCAATTGTAGTTCAGTAATTAAATTGGGTAATTTTCTACAAATTAATATTGAATTGCACAACAAAAATATTAACAAAGAATTATATAAACATACTGCATACTAAACACTCAATAGCTGGTTTCCAAGCATTTCATTTAAACAAAATTTCATTATATAAGTTCTGTCGCAGAAAATCGTTTTCGTATACCATACAAGCATATTAATTTGTTTTCCATTTGTATATGAGTGCCTAAACTTGCATGAATTTGTATGCAGAGTTGATCACTAAATTGCAATTGTGGTAATTACTTGATGATCAAGGCAATTATCATCGTCAGTGCTTGGTTAATACAGAAATTCGTAATTAAACATTTCATGCCAAATGCACATACAAAAGCTGTTAACTAGACAATAAGCCTAATTGCTGGTGTAATAAAGGTATATACCCTGTAGGGCAAGTAGCAAGTTTTTTTCACTATATTGCTACTATTTTTCGCTCAAACAACTACATTTTCTTCCATCTTCATTTTTTAGGAATGGTTATTTTTATTACGGAATTTTCGTATAATATTTCCATTGTTTGGGTACGCATCAGTTTCATACTGGTAACTTACTAGTCAATTTATGTATGCTGTATACGTAGTTCACGCATTCACGTATGTTCTATCTCATAAATAAATTTTACAAAATTAGTTTAACCCAAGGAGTGTTTAAAATAAACATACTAAAGGAATAATGATGGTGGGATTTCATTTTTTAAATCTTAATATTTAACTAGGATTTTTACATACTAGCTTTTACTGCTGGGTATATGTATATGCATATTAACCTCATGTGGTTATAAAAATGTATTTTGTTACTGTATGAATATATATATATATTTTTAAATCAAGCAGGCCAAGTTCTGTAATAAGAGTTTGTTGTAGAAATGCTTCAGGCAGGAAAATTATTATCATTTACCGTAGCTTCATTGAATTCTGCAGTCCATTTATTTAATTGAGCAATTACAATTAAAATAACATAAATATTAAATTTTTCATAAATTTTTAATTTTATTTTTTTAAGAAGATAGAAAAGAAACAATGAAATAAAAATTAAGGGGGATTTTATTCGGATTGTTAGAGTATTTTTGAAAATTTACTTAAACTGTTATGAGTTCAAAATGAAAGAAATGTCAATTTTTAGTACCTAAACGTTAGAAAATTTTTAGTATTTTAGAAATTATTTTATTTTTTAGCTCCATTGTGTCCCTTTATTGAAATTTTTTATCCCCAAGAAAAATTTTAAAAATCAAAAATTTTTATAAAAAAAACAATTAACCAGCCTTTATGTGCAAAATAAAATTGTATCCATTTTAATTTTGCCAATGATGGCAACTATTAAAGATTACTTTTTTTGATAATTTAATAAATAAATAAATTTTAAAACCGAACTAGTTTTTTGAATATATTAATCTAGTAAAATATTGCACTGAAGGAATAAAATTATTAGGTTGTTATGAATCTTAACAACATACTTCTATACGCATGAGAATATGATGTAAACAAAGAATTGCAATTTTTATTTAATTAAATTCATATGTGTTGAAGACATGAGCAAAGAACTCATTGAATTCTAAACTTAAGAAATATATATATACAAGAAAATTATACTAATCCTGAATTGCTATGAAAGATTGAATTGTACCTACCCAATTACTTTCCAATACATACCCAAATACTCACCATACTGAATCTACTCCCATTCCAAAATACTTACCAGCAACCCTACTTCCGTTACTACTCTAAAGGAGAAATCAAAACAAATGTATATAAATATGTATGTATTAGTAATTTTAAGTTAATAGTCAAAATAATATTTTCGCTCGGTCTAACTACAAAACGGTTGTGACTTAATAATCTGTAAAACAAATATTAATAGAAAAAAAAAATAAATACTTATATATATAAAAACCCTAAATTGTGAAATTTAAAAATTCTAAATAAAATAAATTCGTTTATAAAATACACTTCTCAAATAAACCAGTGCGTTTCATTTACAACCCTAAAGAAAATAAATAAATATATACCTATGTATATATACATATTAAAATAATATAATTCTCAACATTGTTGAAATTATACATGGTGCCGAAACCCGCTTATCGGAGCGAACTGTGACAAAAAAAGAAGATAAAGATATTTTATTTTAAAAACTAAATTTAAAAAATTTTTTTTAACACAATTAACGCGATTGGCGAAAAACGTAAAGCGAGCGAAAAGTCGCGTTGTCATAACTCGGGCGTTTTATATTTAATATATAAATAAAAAGTTAGTGCTGTGATCCAAAAAATTGAAAGTGCAGTGATCTGTGCAACAACATAAAGGAAAAAAATATATATTTTATATATATACGCACATATGTACATGCAGTGACACAAAAAAAATATACATAGTTACATATATAAAAAGCGAAAAAAGAAAAAAATATATTTTATATATATTTATACATATGTACATACATACACATCTAATTGCATAAATGCGGTGTCACGCAAAAAAAAAAAACAAAAAAAACAAAAAAAATATACTCCCATAATTAGAACCAAAACAAAAGAGAGAGAGTAAATAACGAAAAAAAAAATAATAATAATAAAGAATTAATTATATACATATGAATGTACATACCTACTTGCCACTAAGTGAAAGTGCCGTATACAAGTGCTATATGTAAATGTGTTTTCATTTACATAAATATAATAAAATACTTACCCTTTAAAAAATTTTAATCAAAACAAATTTTTTTTAAATATATGTACATAGTTAAAGTGCGGTAGAAAATAAACAACAATACCTTACATACATACATTAACAATTAAAATAAAAAAATTAAAAACATATATGTCTATAAAACAAAATTTTAAGCATAAACATATATACAAATACAAATAAGCTCAAAAATATATATACATACATATGTAAATAAAGCGGTAAAAATATAAACAGAGAAAATATATATTACATATATATATATACATATATTACATGCGTACATACATACATGTGGTGACAAAAAACATCAAAAAAAAAAAAAGTGAAAAGAAAACAGTGCACATACATATTTACATAAATAAAAACGTGTACAAAATTAAATAAAATTAAAAAATTTTTTTTTAAAACAAAAATTTATAAAATTCAGCACAAAACAAAACGTGCAAATCCAGAAGCTACAGAGGACACGATCAAAACCTCAACAACACGGAAACAGCACTACACAGAAGACAACACTCCCCCATCCCCGTCTCCAGAATAAAAAAAAGAAAAAGTGGTTTGTAAAAAGTCCGGATGTCAAAGTAAGTCCCACCCATTCGTACTCATATTTGTTTAGCGGATTTTGCTCGTGTTGTGTATGAAACTCTTTGCCATACACATACATATTCCCAAAAATTAAATTATAATTCCCAAGGAAAGTTCGAGCAAAATCTCAAAATCCGCTAAACAAAAAATTAATATATTATATAATAATATATAGCGGGTCTCCAAAATCGGTAAATGAAAATCTCCTACTTTTCATTTACCGAATATAACAGCGCTCATATATTATATATTACCATTTATATATGAAAAACTCGCGCTTTCCCCATAAAAAGTATATATTCAATACAAAAAACCGCTTATTATTATATATCCCCTTACGTATATAAACTCCCCTTTTTATATACGCCAACTGGACCAAAAACACCTTCGAAAAGGACCAGATCGGACCAGTTGCCCCTCCCATATATCCTCCCAAGTATATACATACTCTCAGTATATACACCCCAACAGGGCCGAAACTCATTACTACGGGCCCAGAACCGGACCAGTGTAAGCACATTACACTGCCCAAAGTCACCACCGCATAGCAAGTCACCGCTACCCAACCGTGGTACATGTATATACATACACACATATACATAAAGTGGTTTTTTCAATTCCGGCAATTTCCACTTCTTCGCTATTTACAATAGCAAGCGGACAAAGGTACGTATGTACATAAGTATACATACGTACATACTCGTGAAAGCTAAGCTAAGCACCCAGCATACAAACGGGGTATAATAAAAACCCAGTAAACATTTATACATTGCTGTGCTCAGACGCGCTGAGACAGTATAGTACACAACTTAAAAGCTTCACACAAAATAAATAAATTAATAATAATATATATACATACATATATATAAATATAAATAAATATTTTATAATAAAATTTTATAAAATCAATATCTCACAATGGAGGATATACTGGAACCACCCCAACACCTCCAAACTCAATTGGAACTCCGCGACTCCCAAAAACACTCAACAATGGCTCACACAGAATTTTTATTCCACTTGAGGAATTTGGATAAATTCTGCGAAAAGTGGGAAAGCATCGAAGAATCAATGCACTCAAAGGCGGCGTTGATGGTATATAAGGAGAGGTTAGAAAGACTTATAGCCCTGGCAGATGCAGCCAATGATAACCTGCAGCTGAGTAACACCGTGGATGAAAAAACCCGAACGATATGTGCAGAACGTTATGACACCTCCAGAGCCAACGCGATGCTAATGAGGACTCGGATAAATGAGTTACTCCTTCAACTCGCCTCAAACCTCGAACCCGTAGCATCAAGGCCCCACGCGCACTCCCTAGCGCAATCTCAACCTCAACCTTCTCAGAACCTCAAACCTGTCTGTACCATATTCCACGGAGAAGATAAAGAATGGCCGTCGTTCAAGGATTATTTCACGGCACAAAATTCTAAATTATGGCTAAGGCAAAAAATGCTGCAATTAAAAATGAGAACAAGAGGAGAAGCGGCGCAAATAATTCACGAATTCTCATTAAATGAGTCCAACTTTAACCCTGCCTGGCAAGCACTCACAGCCAGATACGAAATCTCTCATCCAAAAATCGTTTCTTCCGAAAGCTCGGAACTCCAACTTCCAGAAGCAACACCCGAACTTCCAATCTCTGCATCGAATTTCGAAATTAAAGCTTCTATTGCTCACATTCAGCCGCAGCTATTCTCGTGCAAATTGTGCAGCTCTCATCACTCAATGATAAAGTGCGCAGAATTCAAAAAGCTATCCGTCCCCGATCGGATCAAGTTCACGAAGAAATATAATTATTGCATGAATTGTTTGGCCTACTCTCACTCCAAGAGAGATTGCAAAAGCAACTTCACATGCTTATATTGTAAAAAGCGCCACCACTCACTTCTCCACTTGAGGCAACCCCAAAGGCCAAGTGAACCAACCCCCCATCGAAATAATGCCACACCCCAAGTGGCAAGTCCTGTACCTCTAAACATATGTACAGTAACATTCAACTCAAAATACTCAACCCACCCAAAGGGTACTCATCACGTTACAAATAGCAGAAATACAGTATTGCTACCCACAGCCTACGTGCCCATCCTCCACAAAGAAAAAATAATTAGAATACGTGCCCTAATAGATCAAGGCTCCCAGAAAACTTTTGTATCGTCTCGAATGTATAAGTCCCTTGATCTACTAACACCTAAGACTCACTACAACATTTTTGGAATCGACGGAGTACCAGTTAGAAACTCAAATGAAACACCCACTCTAACAATACTCTCTTCAAATAAGGAAAAGAAGATCGCAACTCCCGCTGTAATACTACCCCAAATAACACACTCTCTACCGTCGTTGAAGCATATGGACCCTAAAGAATACTGCTCACTTCCCCTAGCAGATCCCGATTGCTTCGCACCAACCAAAATCGAAATGGTGATTGGCAGCGACATTCTTCCCCAAATTCTTCTCCCAGGATTCAAGACCTGCGGAAGCTTAATAGCCCAAAACTCCATCTTTGGGTGGATATTAAGCGGCCCAATAGCACAAGAAACTAATATTTCACTCACTCCACCTCGTCCTAACACGGATACAGAACTTCCGAATTTTGACCCGGCAGGATGGCCATCGGCCAAGATGAAATCCTCAAAAATCTCAACTCAGCAGCATTGGATACAAAAACCAGTCCGCGGTCACAAACGCAACTCATTGCACAATGACAACTCTTTCCATAAGCATAATCCCCCAAATACGAAAATTAAAAACTCATTCACCAGAAAGCCTCTCAAAAGCTACCTCATTCCCGAGACTGTACCCTTTCTGGAAAAAAGTCCACTCCTCGTGACTAAAACTCCGTCGAACAGAAGTTCTGAAGTCAGAAAAGAAGATTGGATTCCCTACCGTTCTAATTCCTCACGTAATAGGGTGGTTCATCGTCCCATTCATCGGATCGACAGAGTTGGAGCGATTATAAGGAAAACGAAAAAGCCAAGAATGAAGACGGACGTCAGAAATTTCCCGACGCTGCAACAGATCCACACGTCGAATTGCTTTCAGCGCAGAAATCCCTCCGCACTTTGGAAACTCTTATATAAAGGAGGACCTTCCAGATCTTCAAGAATAGCAACAATAAGCTACCACTCGTGTCCACATCCAACTACTCAACCATTCCAGGTTCACAGAGTAGTGACAACCGAACATCATTCACTTCGGTGGAAAAATCCAAAATGGCTACCCAAGTCATCCGAGTCCTGTCCAAAAGTCTTATCAAATGGCTACTCTTATCCGGTGCAAATAAAAACTCAGAATGCCCGAAATAGACGGCTCAATACTCCCAATGACGGACATACTCAATCCCAACGAGTAACATGTTGGCAACGTGGACATCCGCATCTCTAGCGGAACTGTCACACTCTGCAGAACTAGCTCTAACACTCTCACTCTCTCTGGGGAGTCTCTCTCTCTCTCTCTCTCTCTCTCTCTCTCTCTCTCTCTCTCTCTCTCTCTCTCTCTCTCCCTCTCTCTCTCTCTCTCTCTCTCTCTCTATCTCTCTCTCTCTCTCTATCTCTCTCTCTCTCTCTCTCTCTCTCTCTCTCTCTCTCTCTCTCTCTCTCTCTCTCTCTCTCTCTCTGTCTCTCCCTCTCTCACAGATACCAATTTTTTTCTCTCATTATCCCATTACATCGATACATTCACAGTAATTCATATACTAATAATGTGTTTCGATGAAAATTCTCTTTGCAGACCCTATTACACAGCCGGACCTTAAACTTCCACCTCCCATTAAGCAATCAGAAGCTTTCCAAGACGTCATGACGCCGCAGGCCCGCCGGCATGTTGAAGACATGAGCAAAGAACTCATTGAATTCTAAACTTAAGAAATATATATATACAAGAAAATTATACTAATCCTGAATTGCTATGAAAGATTGAATTGTACCTACCCAATTACTTTCCAATACATACCCAAATACTCACCATACTGAATCTACTCCCATTCCAAAATACTTACCAGCAACCCTACTTCCGTTACTACTCTAAAGGAGAAATCAAAACAAATGTATATAAATATGTATGTATTAGTAATTTTAAGTTAATAGTCAAAATAATATTTTCGCTCGGTCTAACTACAAAACGGTTGTGACTTAATAATCTGTAAAACAAATATTAATAGAAAAAAAAAATAAATACTTATATATATAAAAACCCTAAATTGTGAAATTTAAAAATTCTAAATAAAATAAATTCGTTTATAAAATACACTTCTCAAATAAACCAGTGCGTTTCATTTACAACCCTAAAGAAAATAAATAAATATATACCTATGTATATATACATATTAAAATAATATAATTTTCAACATTGTTGAAATTATACAATATGGATACTACCACTCTTTCTTTTTTCTTATAAAATAAATTATCAATAATTATTTAAAAAAAAAATAGTTAAGTTAAATTTATACACTTCGTCAAAATAAGTGTTTACACTTTAAATTCAAAAGATTGTCAGCTATATATATGTATCGAATTTGTAGGCGTATAAGTTTTTAGCCGCCAGTCATTCAACAGCTCCCTCAGTCACTACGCTTATACGTACATGTGCGCAGGTCTCGTCAAATTGCAAATAGGATTATGTAGAGTGCCTGCTACATATAAACTCTTTGGAAGCCAATTAATGTCACCCGAAGGCAAATGTCCTATTAGCGCACAAGTGGCAAAAACAACATATGTATGTATTTGGTATTAGCAATCAATGTGTATATGTACAAGTGTACAAATATACATATGTACACGTATATGAAAGTGGTATGAAATGAGCAAATTAATCAGTCATTAAATAAAGCAAAATAATATGCTTAGCAGGCAAAGTAAAACAAAGAATGACTTGTTCGCAAATAGGGAGAAACGGTGCGATGCGGGCTTACCGAGAGGGAAGAAAATGAAAAAGTAAGTGATTGAACTATTGACATACGAGAAAATAATTCTTTGACAGACTGCGTGTGCTAAAGCTTATAAAGTATATATTTATTTACATATGTATAAGTGCATAAAGTGGTGGTTTTTAATGGAGAAGCCAATAGCTCGTATGCAAGAAAATAACCTAAAAGAATTCAAACATTTTTTCAAAAATAGCAAAATTATGTTATGAGGTTAAAAATAATTAGAAAACCAAGTATTTAAGATTTTAGATATACCAAAAAATTTAAGAACCAATAAAATACGGATTACTTATTTCCATTTCAACTTAGTTAATTAAATTTAATTTTTAGCTCATTAATTTAAATTAGTGTAGTTCAATTTAGCTAAATTTACTTTAATTTTATTACATTTAGTGTTGTTTACATTTATTATATTTTATTTTACTTGTTTTGTTTAATTCATTTCATTTTTTTCGTCTATTTTACTTCGTTTTTTTTTTTTGTTTTCATTAAATAATTTAATTCATTTTAATTTATTTTATTTTATGTTTTTTAATTTAATTTTTTTTTAATATTGTTTTTTTTTCAATTTTATTTAAATAGTTTTGTTTATTTTTATTTCATATTACTTTATTTTATTTTATATTTTTTAAATTTATTTTATTTACTTTACTTTATTTTGTTTTATTTTATTTTATTTCATTTTAATTTATTTCATTTAATTTTTTTATTTTATTTATTTTATTTTGTTTCAGTTTATTATATTTTATTCAAATAATATTGTTTATTTTTTTTTTAGTTTATATTACTTTATTTTATTTTATATATTTTTTAATTTATTTTATTTTACTTTATTTTATTTTGTTTTATTTTATTTTATTTTATTTTATTTTACTTTTATTTAAGTTTTTTATTGAATTTTTTATTACATTATTTCATTTTTTTATTTAGTTTATTTTATAATTAATTTTAGTTTAATTTAATTTTTATTTTTTAAATTTTTGGTTAACTTATTTTATTTTCGTTTTTATGTTATTTATTTTAACTATATTCTTGTTATATTTTTTAAATTTATCAATTTATTTTTTTATTTCATTTAAATTGTTCCATTTTTAATTTGATTTGGTTTGATTTATATATTTTATTTTAGGTAAATGTACAATATTTTCATAAATATGCAGAAATTTATATGCCTGTTTGTACATATGAGCATACATATTCATGTTTGCCCATCAAGTGCCCCTTCTACAATACTTGGTGTATGTCAATGTAGTAATTGCGTTGCCACTTACTAATACTTAAGTCTGACAAATAACAAACATTATCTTATTAGATTACTTGTGCAAAGTATTGTTGCAGCTTTTGTTTTTGTTGCTGGTGTTGTTGCCACTGCCGTTGGCATGACAAAATGCCAAAGCAATGAACAAATCAATCCCAGTTAGTCGACATTATTGTAAAAGACTAACAAATTGCTTGTGTCTAGATTACATCAATCGCAGCAGAACATGTAAACTATAGTATATATGCATTTACGTATGTATGTACCTCGTTTATAAATAAATCGAATAAACCTATAACCACGCTTCAATGAGAAATAAATGCTTTAAATAGGTATGTATAAATATATACAAGTATATAAAAATTTACAGTGGGATGAAACAATTGTTTCTCTAAAAATATCAAATTAAATTTTAGAAAACATCCAGAAATTACTTAAATGTTTTAAAATTGTTTATAGGTGATTTTCCTTTTGGTATTAAATGCATTTTTTTTTTTTAACTTAAAAATAAAATTGAAAACATTTTATAATAATAAAAATAAATTAGACGACCGAGCTCATTTTTGTTCCATACTGCAAGTTTAAATGTGTGTAGGCCTTCAGTCCTCTGCATGTGTGGCAGAATTTGATGCTACAAATAACTTTGGTTACCAGGAAATGGGATAGATTTTTGAAGCAAAATATTTCTTGTCAAAGACAAATTAATTGCTGTGCTGTCATTTACTAAATGCCAAATAGCTCGGATGTCACTCACACAATTACGTTTTCCAAGAAATATTATCATTAAACGAATGTTGTTTCAAGACACACGCATACGCGTAATTGCTTTTAAATAACAAATAAATTGGGTAGTCTTGACATAAGCTGATTTTGGGAGCGAGGGAAAGTTTTTTTTACTCTAATAAGGCTTTGGTATAGAAATTTTTAATTTTCTTACATTTTTTTTATTTTTTTGTGTATTTGTTTTCGCCTTTGAAAATTATTTTGTAACTATTTATTAACTTCTTAGTTATTCCACAAGTATCCTTTATAATTTTCACTAAATTCATTAATCCTAATTAAATTTTGTGTATTGCATTTATATATGTAATATGTACCACATAGGTGTATGGTAACCCATTTGAAAAATATTTTGTAATATTACGCACAATTCCCTATTAAACCAATAGTTAGAAAGTGTTTTCTTAAATGGCAACCGTAAAAGTTACCATCAGTTAGACACCTTCTTGATGCTCCTGAGTTCAGTATCGATGTTATATTGTCAACTCTGTTCTTGCATGTATTTTAAAGATGGCAACTTTCTTAACTTTTAAGCTATCCTGAATAATGCGTACATGGCACGTGTGCAACACAATGAAAAATAAATGAGTTTTAGCTTTCGAAGCCTTAAAGAAGAATTTGAGTTTGATGATTTTATTGTAATACATATGCCGGTGACCCCTCGGCAGGTAATGTCAGCCCGAGTGTATTCTTGATACGAAATCAAAGCTTTTCATACAAATTCTTTGACCGTTTGGAGGTAGCTTAAATAGATTGTAGGTCCCTCCATTTGTGAAAAAATAAGCAAGACGGCACACCATAAATTGAGGGAAAGAGTTCGACCGAAAATGACTGCAGTGGTTGCAAAGCGCTAACTAGGAAAGAAAAATCTCGCAACCCTCTTTCTTACTTCTGTAGAAGATTTCTAAGCCATGCAATTTTCTTACTCTTTTAAAGCATTCCGAAATCCAGAATGACATAATATTAATGAATGCAACCTTAACTAAAAAATTGTAAAAGCACACCTAAAATCAAAAGCCTCGATTATGCGTATATCTAAGCACATCTGGACTCTCTAATTTAATTTAACTTACTGTAAAAAAAAGTCAAATTTAAAATGCATAACAGCTGTGCCATGCAACCGAAACAGCTGATAGTAAAATATTTTTCTTTTTTAATTTCACATGCCTTTCATATTCTTTTGCTTAGCATTTTTTTTTTTTGCTGCAGTTGAGCAGCACACGCTTGACTGGACTCGGCAATAATTTTTATGCGTTCACCTGACACAAAGATACCCTTCTTAATATTATATTACAGATATATGCACGAGAGGACGACCGCAGTAGAGGTTGGCCACCTTGAGGTGGCCGTGGTTTGTTAGTGTAAAGAGTAAAGTTGTGCTTTTTATGAATCATAAAACTCTTGTTATCTTAATTATTTTTGCGCACCGGCAATGTTTTACGCCATTGCTCGTACCTTTTTTTCTCCGGCCATTTTTCAAGCAGTTGGCTATCCTGTTTCGCTTGGGCGTGAATTTACGGCCTATGAATGCCTGCGTGGCTGCCTGATTGCCCTCTTGTCTTTGCTGATATCCAATGTGGTTTAAAGTGGGGAAAAAGATGGAAAAAAGGTGGGAAAATAGGTGAAAAAAAGTGTTTTACATCTGCATAAAATGCGGAAAAAATGTCTGTGTTTGGTAGTTTGTGAAATCTCTGCTTTTCCTCGCTTTTAATGTTTCACTTGGGAGCGCTTTAATTAGATATGATAATTTTCACCTTTAAGCGTAAACTTTTATTTACACCCTTTTCCCCTATGCGACGCTAAATGAATTTGAAATAAATTTAGTGTGTTACTCATTTCAGAAATAATATATCAGCCCACTTTCAACACTTTGCCTGTATGAAATTTCCAGCTTAAGGAAGTGTTATAAAATATTAGAAATTATGGTATAACCATTAATTTTCCAGAATAACTGATGCTTCTCTGAACCTGATCTCAGAGTATAAATACTTCCTTCTTTTTCCAGTTAACATTATATTTCATTACAAGGTTCAAAGCAATAAAAATTGAAAAGAACTTTTCAAGATATGGCAATAATTATGTAAATAATACTCTACTATGTAGGATATTGAAATCCAAAATAAATTACATTAATCAAGGAAAAAATTAAGACACAAATGTTGCGTTGAATTTTACACTTTCTTTACATGCAAATAGTCCAAATATTCTACTTTAAGAAAAAGCGTTAGAAATTTAATTTCTTAGAAGTCCCGTGCAAAATGAAAAAATTACTTGACTCATTGAAAATGTAGAGTATTTTTCAATGCCGCGGTGAATAAAATACAAAATGTCTGATATTAATAATCAATTCTTTTGATTTGTAATAAAACTTACGCATGAGATTTTTATGTATATTTACTGGCGATTATATAGTGATTTAGAGAATCATGATCAATATATTTAAACGTATATAAAACTCTTGCTAAAAAAAAAAAAAATTATTTACAACTATGTTATAATTTTTCGATCGATGTAATTTTGTCTACTCGATTTTTAGATATTATAAGGTAATATCGTGATACCTCTCTCATAGAAACACTTGTTCCTATTGTCCTATTGGTGAAAAATTCAGACAATCAATTTTCACAGGATGCTCATGAGTCCATTTCTTCACCAGCCACATCTTTCGTCATAGACAGGAACAGCTAGTAATCACTTGTTGCGAGATCTTTACAATAAGTTGAATGTACAAGCTGAGCGCTTCTGCACGATTGCTTCCTCCAGAAGGTTCAATTTCTGATAGTGCATATTCGTATGAAGGTTTGGCCATAGTATAGAAGCCTATAGGGGATCATTCTTTGCAAATCTCTCCAAATACACACCAAACCTTGCTCACCACACTTCGACCACTACCACCGGTCTCCATCCGCTGAGTCGACTTTGTTACGATTCAGCGGCGATTCGATATCGACATTGACGACTGTCGGCCTTCCACATCATGGATCATCTTTTACACCAAAATTACCGGAACGCAATCGACGAAGCAAAATTGTGTATTATTAACTAAATATTACAGTATCAGTATCCAAGGTATGCACACTTTGGGCTGGCTTATTTGCGTTTTGTATGCGCTCAAACACTATGAAATGAATTAACACTTCTCTCATTATCTTTGCAGCGCCATCGCACATATCGAACTTGGGATATAGAAAACTAAGCCATCTGTTTCAAAAATTATGGATTCCTGTTGCAAAACCTAATATTCCTCTATGGAAATACTCAAGCACTTTTGTGTGAATTTGTTGTCAGTTAAAATTTTGTACAATTACCGTTTATTGGAAATGCGCTATCACATTTTGTGCGATTCCTCGTGATCAAAAAAAAAAAAAAATGAAAAACTAATTCTTGTTTTTTTTATCAGAAAATATTTAATTTAAAAGAAAATTATTATTTTCGAATAAAATGTCAAGCCCAAAAAAATAATAAAGAAAAAATGAATCAGAGCAAAATCGTTATATTTGTTCAAAGAACTTAAAAATTAAAATAGTTATTATTTTTCATCAGAAAAATGAAATTCTTATCTCATAACTTTGGAGTGAAAAAATTAAGATCAAAAAGTAAAATTTACGTCTGATCTGAGAAATTTAAAATAATTTTCATTACCATTTTCTGAACAATTTGCTAAGTTAATAATGAAGTGGGCCTACCGAAATAATAGACTTCCTGAAATCAACTTCAGTTTTCGGCGCGAATTCTTTTTTACCTTTTATCGCTTTATGAATGCGGTAACAAACTTGATGGATCAAAGAATTGATGTCATTCGGAACTCATCAAGAAAAAAGTCACGCCCAAAATACTTCTTCAAAATGGTACAAACTGATTCTAAGACGCAATGAGTATCTCTCTCACATAAACTTGAAATTTTCATTGAATTCCTTCATTTAAGCGATGCACAATGGGGTAAGAGTGCTTATTTTATGCTGTAGTTTCTTTATTATTTAAGATACTTTCTTCAAATTTCGGTATTTGATTTGAGATTGATCAAGGAATCGAAAGCTATACAAATTCTTATATTTTCTCTATCTGGGACTGACACCGTACAGTCGGAAATTAAGATTTCTTTCAAATCCTCTTATTCAAAAAGAAATGTAAATATTGAACATTTTCCAACTGAATGAGGTTATTTTCTCATTGCATATACAAAACACTACACTTTTTTTATGATATCTTAAATTTTGTGAATTTCTTACCATATGCTTTTTTTTAACTATTTCACGATACGCGAAATTCCGTTTGCAATGTAAAATTTAAGACAAACTCCTTCTTCGTAACTTTTACCCATTATAAAAAGCGTTACACACACTTGAGAAGAGGTGACTACATTGAGCACAATAAATAAGATTTATTTAAGATTTTCTTAATTTTGGTGTTCAAATTAGATTTGTCCCGGGCGACATGGTAAGTTCAATAATTAAAAGCTTTTTGTTTTATTTAGTATAAGAATATAAAAAAAAATTGAGTTGTAAGTAATGTTCAATTTTAACTTTAGAGAAAGTTGCTTAGACAAGTACCACTGGCCAAAAGTGTCAGTTCTAAATAGTCAGTTGTATGGAGACTAGGACTCTTACTCCTCAGATTTCAAGCTAACATCTACAATAACTTAGGTCTCTGAAGAAAAAATTATATATAGTTTGTATTGTTTTGAGTGACATTATTGATCGATGCACTTAAGTTTTTTCAGTTCAAAGCATTGTTCTTGGCGAATCGTTCATTGCTGTATTCTGAGAGTGTCATATTTTTGGTGATTATTTCGAAAATTAAACCACTTTTTCTAGGAATAATTGTCGTTAGTAAAAACAATGTCTAGGTCACTTTTCTCAAATTTGATTGCACACGTTTGTTCCGTTCGATATGATAGAAGTCTCCTTAGATAACTTGTTTAAGTAATCGCTGCCTGTTTATTTAGTTTTCCATGCAGTGTTTACTTAAACAATTTACATGTCTCTTAAGCTATTTTTCATCACTCATTCCTCACATAAACAAAAACAAAAAAGGAACTAAATATCATGCTTGTTAATTTGTTATAAAATTACCTAAATGCAAAACTAGTCAAGTCTCACAACTGTTGGGCTTTAAGTGATGTTTATGTGACAGCTCATGTGAATTTTCTCGAACAGACTCACACAACAATAGAACACATGTTTGAGTGCGAGTGTGTGTGGGCGCTTGTCAGCTCATAACATGCTTGACAAGTTAGATTGGCTTTTATTGCTTTGATGCGGTCTCGGTTGTTTACTTGCCTTCACCTAAACTCGGTTTTATTTGATTCTTTTCTTTCTATTTCTTAAGTTTAGTTCAGCCTTCCGCAAGAGCAAAGGCGCTCTTAGCAGTATCGTAGGTGAAATATACATATATTGCAGTGCATTGTATATACATTTGTTATTCCCTTCAACATGATGTGCATATATATGTAGTATATACTTCAAGCTCATACATATATACTCAGGTGTTTTTAGTGCAAATAACCTGCAGCCATTTGAACTATCAAAAGTAAAGTTATGCTCTGACTTAAATATGTATGTATATTTGTATAAACAATACAAGCAGTATATTTGCTGAGAAATTTAGACAAAAGCTTACGCAAAAGCTTTTGTTTATAGAATCCTGTTTGCTCTCATGTGTATGTGTGTGTAAATGCATGGAATATTTGCATAAGACATTTTAAATTTGTGCTGCATTTTATTTTTATTTTAACTTTTAGTTGAATTCTGAAATTGTGGAGGTAAATCAATTCGAAAACTTTTGGAAGCTTTCTATTTGTCCCCATGGAAGTATTGATTTGAAAAAGTACAGAGAACAAAAAAAAAGACGAAAACGGAAAACAGAAAAGCAGCAATAAAAATATTTTGTTTTGACCAAGCAATGGTTTTATTTGCAACATACAATAGTATATTACTTAATATTTTTAACAATAGTGGCAGAAAATGCTTCTAAATTGATGGAACGAAAATTTGTTACATACTTTGAGGCGTGCTTCAAGTGAGAGAGTTTGATTTTATTTTCTAAAATCACCTCAAAAGACCCAGAGAGTCAAAACTTTTTCGACTAAAATATTGCGGAAAGAAACTAAAAACGTAATGTTTTTTTTAATGAAAAATATGGAAAATTAAATAGTTATTTAACGTTCCCAGCTTTCGTGTATGCCTTTGAAAAGAAACTGCAGCTTCTTCTATAAGGAACTTTTAGATTTCTATGTGCTTATCCAAGTTTATCTACACTTGCTGCAGGTTGCAGTGTAAGCCCACATATTTATGCAGCCTGTTCATAAGTATATTCACCAAGTAGCAGTTCCCAGTTAAAGCGAAGCACATCAATATGAATCTATCCATGGTTGTATCTTGCTGGTAAATTTCGTCAGCCTTACAGTTACATCTCCATATCTATGCGGCCAGGAATCCAAGTGGTTGATAGCTTATTCTCTTTAGCCATCTTTTGTAAGGATTAGCTACAGTCCAGTAAAGTTTCTAAAGTTTCAAGCCAAGTCTGTTCTATTTAATTTTGAACTTTATCTCAACGTTTTTTACTGGAGTATCAAAACCGTTATAGATTTATTCCTACTTTTTTTGAGATTATGGCAAATTATTTTTTATGCTAACCAGAAATGAAAGAGAATTTTCGAATGATAAAAGATAATTACTCCAGTACTTTACTTAACTTAGACGAAGGGTAGCTAATGTTGTTCTACTAAACTCATTGGTAGGATATGGAAGATTACATTTAAGACCTAGTTTAATGTGTACCAATTATGCCAATGAGCACAGGTCTTTTTATTTTATTTGTAACTTTGATCTTTGTTGTTTGTCATATGAATTCTGAGAGAGATCTTGGCCACTTTTAAAAGTGTGGAGGACGATGGAGGTTTTCACATATCTAGTTTCTATGTTAGATTTACAATTCAAACTCTTGTCCAAAACTTCGAAATTTTTCTTTAACTTTTAGGTATAGGTTAAAAAGTCTCTTAGTTCTTACGGACCTGTACTTGTCATTATCGTTCATAGAATAAGTTCGATGCTTTCGAAGAGTCTTCTGAGCGAAGCCACATAAAGTTTGAATCATCAACTATTCCACCTCCTCCCGAATCAGTACCTGCCAAAGACGAGTTCTTAGTTTTAAATTTAGTTTTTTAAGCATACTATAGGTAAGATTTTCCAAAAAATAATTTCATGGATAGTTTAGTCCTCCAATGAATAAAAGGTTTCTTCAGAGAATTTTCCTAGTAAAACCAAAAATTACGGTTGTAGATGAAAGTTTTCCTTACAAATACTTATAAATAACTCTCAACTTACAACAGATTTTTTCTTTAAAATTTTTTACAAATTTTTTTGGAACACTTTACACTCAAACACGATAACGCTGAAATTTGAAAATTTGAAAAACTAAGAGACTCAATAGCAATGCAAAGTAAATTTGATTTATTCATTATTTCCGCGTTGTAATCTTGAGTACTATATTTCCTATAATTTTTGAAATATTTAGGTGATAATATGATAGTATTTTCCCGAATTTATTACTTTGTCTTTTACTCACAGTCTATCGGTTTTTCTGTTAAGGGTTTTTGCGAATTTAATTTAATTAAATGCATGGATTTCTTTTCACCCTACGATGTCTTACGCTCCACCAGACCACCTACAATTCTATTAATTTTCAGTTCATGCAAAAACACATACACATACAATACACATACACGGTCAGGAAACAGAAAACTAATCCAAGAACTTGATTAAATTTTCTTTGTAGTTTCATGCCACAAAAGCTTTAAAGTAGCTCAACACAGTAGACGAGGAATAATGAAAGCGAAGGCGAAGGAGAAAATAAAAATTGCAACTAAGCAAATTACAATTTACACAATTTCTCTATCGTCAATGAGCTGCTTGTTGTCAAGCGTCCATTATAATAAATATGTAGGTAAACACAATCAACATTTCGCTTTTAAAAATCTCCAAGCACACACACCTTCGTGTGCATTAAATGCATAGATAGTCGTTAAGTTGGATACTTACCCTGTCCACAACACAAACTCGACATTGTCGCCTTGTCGCGACTTCATCGCTCGCGCCGCCGACTCAATTAGACTCCAAGGACTATCGCAGAAGTAATCGCCAAAACGACCAGGTGAGCGAATGGGACTGCTGGGCGATTGGCCGTCGATGCGCCAACAACCTGAGAAGACAGAAGAAGAGAAAAGAGGAAATGTGTGTGAAAAACATAACTAGAAAACCTCGTTTTAGAAATGCAAGGTGAGATTTTCTTTATTCTGAGCAGGAAAAACAAACAAAGCATACGAAAGAAGGAAATAAAAAATATATAATAATATAAAATAAAAAATAAGAAAACTTGAAAATAAGTGAAACCGAGACTAACGAGGAATTGGCATAAGCTGCTCAGGTAAACAAGAATTACAAAGAAAAAATTCACGGAATGCTCTGGCATTTCCTCAATCAGATTAAAAAAAAGTAAATTTAATAAAATTAAAAGCACTAAAAAGCATAGAAATTTTTGCTTCAGCCACAAAATGGAATTGGAAAGTTGCAGGCACGAACAGCAGAGACTTTTTTTGCTGACAATGCCGAAAGCTATGTGACCGCCCATCCATTGTCCTAATCGCCAACACAAATTTGGTGGACTTTGCTTTGTGCACTCTTCCCTCATCTACCGCGCTCTCCCCAGCCACCTCAGTGGCACTTCCGCATCGGTCTTCCTTTCATTTCACTCAAAAGTGCGCCTGAAATCGGAATGAAGTCAGTATTCAGTATCTACATTTGGACACGAGCTTTATACTCTGCTAAACGAAAAAAGAAAAAAATTTAATAAAATAAAATGAAAAGTAAAAAAGCAAGAGAAAGCAAACAATAACAAATAATGAGGAATAATATAACTAACCAAACTCCGGTCAAGTTAAGCAAATTGCTGTGTGTCAGTGAGGGCACACAAAACGTGCAAAATAAAAGCGCTCGAAAGAGGGAGCGCAGAGAGTTGGAGTGAGAGGAAGTAATGAAAAGAGCAAAGTGCTTTGTGGAATTCGCAATAGAAATAAAATTTTAATTTGATTGAAACAATAACAATTTACAAAAGCAAATGAAAGCCTGAAATCTGCAATCTCTCCGGACATGCCGGTGCCAAAATCATAATGGGAAAGAGAATAAAATGGAGAAAAATGAAATAAAAGTGAAAGGTGTTTGCATTTGCGGAAACTGCCAGTTAAGTTTGAGTAGATGACTTGACTTTGGCAAAAGTTTAAATGGCAAGTTCAACGGAACATTTTGTTTTGCGAAAAAAACCAAGCACAAAAATATGTATTCAGGAAATGACTTCAGAAGATTCTGAAAGTAAGTATATGTTTTTGCAAATAATTTTTTGCGCTTTTTTTAAGATACAATTAAGCGATTTTAATTTAATAAGTCTATCCCACTGAGAATGCTAAGTAAAAAATTCAATGCTAGTAGAGCTAGCCTAAGTTGAGGAACTAAATCAAAAATTTTGAGTGCCATTCATAGATCTGAGAACGCTGAATCTATTATATGGTGTAGAAGTATAGCGAAAATTTTATTGAAGTTGGTTTCTAAGTGGTGAAGATGTAAATTACAGACAAATTTATATAGTGAGCCGCTTGCCGAAGGACCGACGCTTGCTCACAGTCGTACTCATGATGAGCAGACGCTGCAGTAAGGCCTCATCATATTGCTAACCCGAATATTTTACTTTTGTATTAAAGTTCTGCATGTGTTGGGTGTCGTTTCTTGAGAAAAGTTGCTCATGTTTCAAAGATGTGTATCGTGGAAGCCAAGATAGGAATTAAATATATTTTTACAACTTTTACCTTATACCAAGAATCAGAACTACACCATGAAACCAAAACCAAACTTTACAATTTTCTTATTGTTTCCATGCCGCTAGACAAAAACAGCTGCTGCAAATTTTCGGGAGATATATTTTCCAAGCGATTTATAAATATTATGGCTAATATTTTAGACGATGGAAGGATTGCATGTATTATATGCATGGGTGCAGCGAATTAATAGAGAGACACCCATGGGGTGACAGGGCTTTCGGTTCTTCGTTAATTTGAAGCCAACTTGGATGAACTTGGAACGTATTTGAGTTCATCATGGAACATTTCTAATAGAAAAGCATGTGAAACGACCAGAGAGCACCTTCAGAAGATGTTGCGTAATTGCAGTATTGATAAGAAATAAGAAAGGATTTTTTTAACTGCGCTAAGCAGAAGTAGACCTCTTCATGCTGGGATTGCTTTCATTATTAGTCTCTATCGTGAGAGACCTTATCAAATTCATAAGAGTGTTTAACGAGATAGAAAAAAAAAGTATTAGGTATTACCAGGCGTGTAAGTATGAAGCCGGAATTTGTCCATAGATTGCGCTAGATGTCGATACAGTTACCGACACATCACATTAGCGGTGTTTTGTTATTGTATCGATATCCGACAAAGATTTCCAACTCACAATAGAACGAGTTTCATTCAGTAGCATTAGTTTATTAGACATAAACATGTCGAGTTTTGTGCCAACAAATTACGATTTGGCGGCAGCACTACTTTTCTGTTTTCATCTGAGGAAAACCGCAGCCGAATCGCATCGAATTGTGACTGGCGATGAAAAGTGGATATATTTCGAGAATCCTAAGCGCAAAAAGTCATGGGTTAATCCGGGTGAACCATCAACATCGCTTAGCGCTTTACTTCTCACGAAGATATACGAAAGTGGCTCGACTACTGTTTGCCTCAAAAGAGCAACAGTTCTTTTGGCGCGCAATTCACAAATTGCCAGAAACATGGGAAAAATGTATATATAACAACGGACAATACTCTGAATAAGTTACTTTGTGTCATATCATTACAATAAATGTGTTTTTTCTGTACAAAAATTCCGGTTTCATACTCACACACCTGGTAAGTATGTTTATCGACGCTCGCAATTCAGCAAAAACTTTTGTCTACCTACTGACCTAAGCTTATTTTTTTCACACGGTGGCAAACAACCCAAATTCCAAAGAGGAGTTGTAA
>JAWMAG010000025.1:4790000-4837500 GCA_037013455.1 Ceratitis rosa | reverse complement strand
AGTGACTGTTTGGTGCGGTTTATAGGCTGGCGGCATCATCGGGCCGTATTTTTTCCAAAATGAGGCCGGTCAGGCAGTTACTGTGAATGGTGTTCGCTATCGTGAGATGATAACGAATTTTTTACGGCCACAATTGGAAGATATGGATGTGGATGATATGTGGTTTCAGCAGGACGGTGCCACTTGCCACACAGCTAACGAAACAATGGCTCTTTTGCGCAACAAATTCAATGGCCGTGTTATCTCACGTAATGGCGATGTCAATTGGCCCCCAAGATCATGTGATTTGACACCGTTGGACTTTTTTCTCTGGGGTTATTTGAAAGAAAAGGTGTACGTCGATAAGCCAGCAACAATTCAAGAGCTAAAGGATGAGATAATTCGGCACATTAACGGCATAGAAACTCCATTATGCCTCAGCGTCATCGAAAATTTGGACCATCGTATGGAGGTGTGCCGCCGAGGTCGCGGCGCTCATTTGGCCGATATTTTGTTACATACATAATTGAGTAATACCAATATATCATAATAAAATAAAATTTCAATAATTTCCTAAATAGTTTGTGTTTTATTCAAAATCAACATCGGCCCTTGAAAATTTAACCACCCTTTAGCAATGACATTTCTGAATGGTTAAATACTTCAGCGAAAACCTCCACAAAGAATCATGGAACGATTTTCTGTGCTCTACTTTGCATTCAATTAAGTCTCATTTCTGAATTCTTGACCTACGTATTTGCAGTCCTTCCATATGGTCGCAAATTATATTTTACAAACATACCGCAAGAATAACCAAAAACATGTTTTCAAAACTTTGACTCATTCATTCAAATTATTTCCTCTAATTCTTAAAAAATATACAGACAGCTACTTACATTATCGAGAGCTGACCCTAAACTGAACTTCACCTTTTAACCAAATATACCCTGATCGAATAGAATTTATTAAAATAATTTATGTTTGGAATTTCATCACATTTTTCCTTTTTAAATGAGTCGTTTGAAACTAACGCTCTTCCCTCTCGTAAGGAAGGTATTAATGAAATTTTTGTAGTTAAAACAAAAGCAAGCTCAATTTGTAGTCCTATTCTTCTTTCTGAAATCACATTCCGCTCAGAAAGCACAGACATTTCTGCCTTTTGTTTCTAAAAACTTGTGAAAATAATGTTATTCTTCCAATAATTAGCGTTATAAGTTCGAACGGGTTCCGCTAGATGGCGTTAGAAAGATGAAATTAAATCGTACTAAAAAATTACTTACTGACGGGTTTGTGATTGGTTGATTCAGTTCTGTTTGAACGTGCGTCAAAAACACTAGGAAAAAGGAAATACGATATATTTTACAGATTTTCTTCAATAAGGGCGAAAACGCAAGCCAGGCAGCTGAAAATGTTAATAACGTTTATGGTCCTGATATTGTAACAGCCAAATACGTGTATGCGTAATTTCGGTTTCATCGATTCCGTTCCTGTAATTTCGATGTCAAAGATGCACCACGCACTGGAAGGCCAATTTTCAAAAATGTCGATTGCTCAAGAGCTAAAGATTGCACTAAAAACCGTTTGGAACTTTTTGAATGAGGCAGGATACGAAAAGAAACTCGATGTATGGGTGTCACACGAGTTAACGCAAAAAAACCTTATGAACCGAATTTCCATCTGCGAATCGTTGGTGAATCGCAACAAAATCGACCCATTTCTGAAGCGGTTGGTAACTTGCGTTTGAAAAGTGGATCACTTACAACGACGTCAAACGAAAACGGTCGTGATCGAAACGCAAACGGTCCCCAAGTAAGAATTGATGTCTTGGAAGATTTTGTTGTGCTGCTGCTCTACGTATATACTTTTAATTTGGACCTGTTCAGCAATTGGACCGTCTTAAGGAAGCAATCGCCAAGTAGCGGTCAACTATGGTCAACAAGAGGTAAATGTGTTTTATCAGTACAACATCAGACCATACATATCGATTCTCCAGAAGCTCCAAAAGCTTAATCGGAAGGTTAAGTTGATGATGAATTCTGATTTCCCACGTTCTCTGAAGGTTCTTCTAATATTTTGATTATAAGACTCTAGACTCCTTGCGTGTGCATATGTAATTTTTTTTATAAAATTCATACATTGAGCTTTTCTAAAAACAATAAGCTTTTTCATAAAAAAAAATTTTTTTTTTAAATCCCATAATTTTTAGTTAACCAATTACTCAATACACATTTAAATTTTTTCAATATTTAAAGTAACTTCTATGAAATTCATTATTATTTACTAACCTAATTGCAACCGTCTTAGTATATTTTCTTCCAGCTGAGAGCCCTGTTAAATCTATTAAATTTTGCACAATAATATTGTATACATTTGAAATAAATTACTTGTTTCTTTAATACAATTTCTTCAACACTGAAATCATTTTCTTGCCAAATTGAAAAAAACCCAAACAGGTAGAAACCTTTTAAATCAATTTTTTAACCGTGAATTATTTAAGTTACTTCTTATTTATATTATGTTCAACCGGGTGAAAGCTTGCTAAGCTTTTTTTATTGTGATTTTTGCTCTGAAAAATTTAAAAATACAAACCAAAATTAAAAAAGACTACCCAAAGCAACTTAGCCTTTACTATGGAGGAGCTCCCTATACTATCTCAATTTAATATATAAAATTCTCGTGTCACATTGTTAGACACGATACTCCTTCGAAACGGCTGTACTGATTTTAATGAAATTTTATGTGCATATCCAGTAGGTCTGAGAATAACATAACATCTTTTTTTCACACTGGGAAGAGTACCTTGGAGTGATTTATCCCACCTACCTTATTCATAAGTTTAAGCGGCACATGTTATTTATTAACAACTTTTTAATATACATATTTGTTTAAAATTTGTTCTTTTGCGTTGATTTTTGCTGCTTAATATCAATTGTACGAAATTTCAATCAATCGTGTTCAGAGACCTTCCCATTCAAATTCCAAACACAGTAGATTTTTAATAATTTCATTTGTAGTAACGGGTTAAGGTAGTAGACCTTGTTATGGAGATCGGCATATTTTTCTACAAAAGGTACCTATGTAAAAAAGTATGGTGTTCCCCAAGACTCCTGCCGTTCCTCTTAAATAGATTATTGTAATGTAATATAACAAAAAGCTAACCCACAGCAGGGCGTGACCAGGTCAGCATTTTGGGTATCTAAAATTTAGACATACGTGTAAGTCTAGCTTTGTATCATATAAATGTTCATCTTTGTTTGTATGAGAGCCATGAGGAACTAACTGTCTTCGGGTTTACTCAAATCTATCCACTTGTAGGCCATAGTACTATAGTCTTCATACTTCTCATATATATTTATGTATGTCCATAATTTTTATTCAATCAGCCTCACTCTCTCTCTCTCTCTCTCTCTCTCTGACAACTCACAACTGAACTTTATCGAGTTTGAAACTTATGATAATATATTACTCGCTACTTTTAGCTCATTTTAAATTCATCCATTCATTCATACATTTATATAAGTATAGTTTTCCAGTATTATTGTTAAATATGTATATATATGTGTATATATTTTTTTTTATTTTTTTATTTATATTTTTTTTAAGTCTGAACTTATTTGATTTTATGATTTCACTTTGACGTTTTCGCTGACTTTCGTTATGGCTTCGTTATTTGAGTTACTCAGTTGCGGGCGAGCGATTCAGCAGAAAAACTTTTCCCGTTAAAGTTAAATTTAAGTGAAAAAATTCTTTTCAACTTTATGCATTGTTTCAGATTAAGAATATTTTTCTTTCTTTGTTTTCTGCAGCTTTTTATACACATATTCTTATATATGTATGTGGATATGAAATTGTATAAGACTCTGTGTGTGTTTGTTTAGTTATGAGTTGGCATTGCCTCACCCCCGCTATCTTTTTAAATTGACTAACATTTTAAGTTGTATATTTCTTGAACTTTTTAAATTTTCTTCTCTCTTTTCAAAACATAACATTTATTTTTGTAAAAGTTTTTGAACAAGTCGTCACTTTTATATGTATGTTTATGAAAGAGTTGGTATATACTATACATAAGTAGATGGTTTCGGTTATATGCATGGATGTATTTTTGTATGTATACTTTACAACATGTAGACGACAGTACATACATTTATGTGCATGAGAAAACTTTAGGCTTCTTTAAAAACTAAAAGCGATAAAAGTATTCAACGTTCATAGCCAGTTTGAGCGAATACTTCTGGGAATGCATTTAAAGCATTTTTTCTTCCCAAATAACATTTATAAACTCATAAAAATATCTATAAGGTATGCTCCACGGACAATGAGACAGCTCAAGAAGAAAAATGTTCTACCAGTGAATTTTTAGTTAAATGTGTGGTTATTTCCTTCAGCTTCGTTATCCGTGGGACACCTTCTTTGTATCATATGTACATATGTGAATTTATGTGCGCAAAGTTACATTCAAGTGTCATTTATATACTTATAATTAAAGTGGATCTTAACAAAAACACTTAGTTGCATAAACTTAAAAAAATGAGTTATTCATTTAATATAATATTTAATTTATGAATAAAAGGAGTGCATAATAATATTGAATAAACCAATAGGTAGTTCTTACTTTCATTAGACTATATTTCTCACACTCAACAATAGCACAAATTAAATACTATAAAACCGTTCATTTTCCATTGTTCTCCATAGCATCGGTTCTCCGCAGTTTAAATTGCAATTCTCGTCTCGCAAAGCTCCTCAAAAGTTTTCATTAAGTGAAAGTGCAATTTGCAGCGTATGAAAGCCTTGATCTCAGTTGGCCTTGTAAACGCTTTTATCGCAAATACATCTGCTATCATTTTCACGTTGCTACGCGGCACTTACAAGCGCTCAAACGTACATATGGAACATAAGCGCCCATGTGTATGAGCTAGCAAACAATCATCGGTCTACTTTTACATAAGCATGTGATATACGAGTATACTCGTATGTTTGTGAAGCAAGCCATACAAACCATAGACAGTAGTCGTATTGGTATATTTACCTATGGGATGGTTCTGTTATATATTACAACGTGTTAAGGTCAAATGTTCATGGCGCAAGGGAGAACTTATGATTGTATAGTTCGAGTGTGGAAATATGGCAAATAACCTACTTATTTTAATATTTGTTTATTTTTTATGCAATAAAAGTGCAGCTACAATCAGTAATTTTACTCCTTAGAGCTTAACAAGTCTCTTTACAAAGTAAGGATATTATATTTATGCAAGAAAAAATATTCATACGCATTTTTAAAACGCCTAAACAAAATAAAATCAAATCAAAAATAAATAAAATAAACTCAAATAAAATAAATAAAAAAATAATAAAAAAAAATTAATATAAATTAAATTTAAAATAAAAAAATAAATCAAACTAAAAGAAAAAAAAATCAAATAAAAAATAACCTAAAACAAAATTAAATAAAATAAATTAAAAGAACATAAAATAAAATAAAATAACATAACATAACATAACATAAAATAAAATAAAATAAAACAAAATAAAATAAAATAAAATAAAATAAAATAAAATAAAATAAAATAAAATAAAATAAAATAAAATAAAATGAAATAAAATAAAATAAAATAAAATAAAATAAAATAAAATAAAATAAAATAAAATAAAATAAAATAAAATAAAATAAAATAAAATAAAATAAAATAAAATAAAATAAAATAAAATAAAATAAAATAAAATAAAGTAAAATAAAATAAAATAAAATAAAATAAAATAAAATAAAATAAAATAAAATAAAATAAAATAAAATAAAATAAAATAAAATAAAATAAAATAAAATAAAATAAAATAAAATAAAATAAAATAAAATAAAATAAAATAAAATAAAATAAAATAAAATAAAATAAAATAAAATAAAATAAAATAAAATAAAATAAAATAAAATAAAATAAAATAAAATAAAATAAAATAAAATAAAATAAAATAAAATAAAATAAAATAAAATAAAATAAAATAAAATAAAATAAAATAAAATAAAATAAAATAAAATAAAATAAAATAAAATAAAATAAAATAAAATAAAATAAAATAAAATAAAATAAAATAAAATAAAATAAAATAAAATAAAATAAAATAAAATAAAATAAAATAAAATAAAATAAAATAAAATAAAATAAAATAAAATAAAATAAAATAAAATAAAATAAAATAAAATAAAATAAAATAAAATAAAATAAAATAAAATAAAATAAAATAAAATAAAATAAAATAAAATAAAATAAAATAAAATAAAACAAAATAAAATAAAATAAAATAAAATAAAATAATATAAAATAAAATACAATAAAATAAAAAAATAAAATAAAATAAAATAAAATTATATAAAAAAATAAAATAAAATGAAATAAAATAAAATAAAATAAATTAAATAAAATTTAATTAAATAAAATAAAATTAAACAAAATAATATAAAACAAAATAAAATAAAATACAATAAAATAAAATAACATAAAATAACACGAATAAAGTAAAATAAACTGAAATATAATAACTTAATTTAAAATAAACTAAAAAATAAAGATATAAAACAAATCAAAATTATTAAAATAAAATAAAACAAAGTATTTTAAAAAGGTAAAACAAAAGAAAAAATAATATTAAAATAATATGAAATAAAATAAAATAGAATAAAAAAAATTAAATTAAATAACATACAACAATCAAAAATGAAATATAATAAAAGAAATAAATAAACATAAAATAAACCATAAAAATTAAATAATATTAATAAAAAAACGAACTGAAATAAAATAAAATAAAATACAATAAATTAAAATAAAACTAATAAAAATGAAATACAGCAAAGATAAATGATATAAAGCAAATCAAATAAAATAGAAGAAGATAAATAAAAAAATAGTAATAAAAAGGAACGAAATAAGATATGATATATCAAAATGAAATAATATAACATAAAATAAAATATTGTCAAATAAAATATTATAAAATGAAATGGATTAAGTTAACCGAGTGAGGTCAAATATGAAATAAAAACCCTGCTGCCGTTTGTAGGCAGCTTAGAAAAGTTCTTGGTCCCTCATATATAGTATGTACATATGTACATTTATACATAAACTCGTATGTTAGCACTAGCAAAGGCATTTGGTATGTTATTGCTCTTGAAAAAAAGCTGTTTATGCGGTAAAGATGCGGTGCTCTATTTCAAATATCTCAGCTACTGGCATTGTGATATTTTAGCGACAAATAATGAAAACGCTCCGAAAAAAAAGAAAAACCGTAACATTTTGATAAGAATTTCAAGCTTTGAAAAAAGAAGAAAACAACAAATATATTAATGGGGGCACAGGAAGAGCTACGTTGCTTGAGTTTATCATTGTTGCAAGTTCAAAAATATTTACTAAAGAAGAAGAGTGAAAATAATTGCTTGCGTTAGTGTCTGGGTACACTCACTTTTTTGCTTTTAAGTAGAAACTTGATATTTAAGCGTCGTGGAACATTTTTAACGCATAAATGTGTGCGGTTTGGCGTATGTGAGTGCACATTAGGGCTTTGCTAAAATGTTTATAAAAATTTTTAAAAATGTATTCTCAGTACAATTTTAAAAGCATTCGCTTAATCTTTTTCAATATATTCTTAGTTTTCTTCAATCGGTTGTGTATGAATATTAAAAATTTGCTAAAAATTTAATATCTTAGAATACTTGACAAATGAGGAAAATTGAAATTCTTTTTATTTTATTTTGCAAAATTTTATAAAATTAGATTTTTGTTAAGACAGCAATTCTTGAGATACAATGATTTACATATATTGGTAATTTGCAAATTAAATTTTGCTCAGTGATATTCTTTACTCATAAAACTATGCAAGTTTAATTTTATTTGAAATGAGAATGTAAATGGAACAGTAGAGAAATGCTTTGAAATTGTTATACATATTTTTTTATTCGAAAGAGGAGAAATTTAAAATAGAATTTTACTACTCACGGTATTCCAATTTAATTTACATCACTATGACAATAGGGGTTACTACGTTCAAAAGTTTTTTTTTTTTATTTTTTTTATTTATTGTTTGTGTACAATAGCAATGTGAGGGTGAGAAGAGAGGTACATTCATTTTCAAATTTGACATACTTATGTACATAAATATTCACCTTAATACACATGTATACAATTACAATGGTTTGGACTCTCTTATGTTTAAAAGAAAATAAATACATATGTGTAAAAGTACGTAACTCGAGTTAGTACAAACATGTATAAAAGTGTTTTTAGTGGGTGAAAAAACCAGCATACATCTTCAATTTTCTACTAAAAAATTAATATGTACTAGACTTGAGCGGGATTCACAAATATCTAGACCCTCTTTAAGGTAACGAATCACTTTTTCTCCATTTTATTTTTCGGCTTGAAAGTAGGACTCAAGAATCTCAACTCGATTTCAATTTTTTTCGCGCATTTTTACTCACAACCGAGTGCATGTATTTCGGTTTACAACGGTATACAAAAACAGTCAGCGCCGCAGGAAAATTCATAATGTTTAATTTTATTCATATTTTCGTATGTGTGCGTAAGTGTGTGCATTTGGAAAGTATGCTGCTGAAGCCTTGACAGCTTTTATTTTCATTTATTTTTTGCCATATCGCTTTCAACGGCGCAATACTACTTGTTTCCGGCCATCAACGGCACCAACATTACTCAGCCGTACACCAACACATTCACACGTGCACAAACACAAACATGTTGGTAAAAAATGTTGCACAGAATAGTAACAACAACAATAAAAATATGCTGCATATTACTTTTTGTATGTATGTATGCGTGTACGCCATTGTTTATTGTTGCACCTAAGCAAAGTCCATGTTGCACGTGTAAGTATACCATAAACTCAACGCCTTGCACTCTGCCACACGCTTCAAGTGGTTATGTTGCTTTGGCTCTGCCAACATTTGGGGCAAGTATAAAATGAGTGATGAATTTATTTTTGCACTTTCTTGCTTACCGAGTTGTTTCGCTTTCTATTTTCATACTGCATACACACACTTACACACACAAACCCAGCTGCGACTATATCGATAACAATGTATGTGTGTGTGTATGTGTCTAGGTAAGAAATTGCTGCACAGGAAATGCTGCACATTTGCATTGTGGCAAGAGAAATAAGACCCAGTACAACAAAAACAACAAAATTAATTGTTGCATTGCGGTTACTCGACTGGCTTTCTATATATACATACAAAAAATATATATATTTACATTTATATTAACATGTATATGTATGTATGTATGTATTTTAGCGTAGCAACTTGCAGTAGTAATTCTTTGTAGTACAACCACGAAGCATATATCCATAAAAAACGTGCCACAGCACAGGTACTTGCCAGCAAAGTCTGCCTGCCTATCAAAAAAGAGGTGAACAAAAAAGTAAACGGTATTATTTTTTGTAGCTTGGCATATGCCTTTGGCCTGCTTTAAATATATACAAGTAAATGACTATTTATGTATGTATCCTGTGAACGGATATTAGGGAGATGAAATTCTAAGATATTTGCTATAGAAATATTTTAAAAATTTGCAGAGCAAGTTTAGAAAGCAAATTCAATAACAGCTAGTGCTTTCAGTTTCCGAATTTACCCCAAAATATATTCGAAAATAACAAGTCTTATATATAAAAATCTTATGTCCGAATGGAAAAATCCAGTAATTTCCAAAAATCTCCAAAAGTTACCAACCGAATAACATGAAATATCATCAGATTGTTTCTGTGATACCTGGAGAGGTTTACAAGAAAAATCATAATTAAAATTCGATTTACTTGAAATTCGGTACATAGGTCTTTTTGCTTAAATTAACAGGAAGACTACTCTTCTCTCGGCGAAGTGGACCGGGGACTTGCCTTTTCAAAAAGTCGGACTATTTATCTCTCGGGAAAGTGGACCAATGTCAATGGCAAAACCAAAAGTTTTGTATTCCCCATGTAGATAAAGTCAGGATAAAAAGATATTCCATTATAGATAAAATAAAACCACATTTAATAGGAATTAAATAAATAAAACTAAATTAAAATAAATCAAATTAAATAAATTAAAAACAAATTATAAATTTAAATAAATAAAATAATATAATTAATATCAAATAAAATAAAGTAAAGAAAATTAAATTAAATATAATATAATAAAAGAAAAAAAAAAAATAAAATAAAATAAAAAAAATAAAATAAAGTAAAATAAAATAAAATAATATAAAATAAAGTAAAACAAAATAAAATGAACTAATAAAATGTTAAATAAAAATGTTAAATCAAACACAACAATGAACTAGAAAAACACAAAAAATAAAAATAAAATAAAATAAATAAAACAAATTAAATTGAACAAAATAAAATAAATTAAAATGAAATAAAAAACAAAAGTAAATACAATTAAAAATCACAGGAAATAATAACAAATAAATAAAAAGTAAAGTAAAATAAAATTATATAAAGTAAAACAAAATAAACTAAATATAATAAATTTAAATTGAATTAAGTAAAACAAACATTAAGAATAATAAAAAGAAAATATACATTAAGAGAATGAAATGAAATGAAAAAAAACATAATGATTTAAATAAAAGGAATTAAAATAAAATCATTTAGTACAATAAAAATAATATAAAATAATAAATTCTATATTTATAATGAAAGGGTGAACGCGCTAGTAGTTTCGTCAAATGTACCTTCTGCCCCACCCTAGTATAATATATGAGAACTTCGAGTTAACGCAAAATTTTGTTGCTTTGCAATGCCTACAAATACAAATGTATGCCTTCATATACATATACTACTCGCAGTGGGTGGCTTAACTAAAGTGGCGCATATTGCATGTTGCACGGTCACTACACACTTTCTTTAATGCTTATTATTATTATGCTAGTATTTTATACTTAATTTTCATTTTTACTCGTTTATTATTGTTATTATTATTTTACTTCATTATCGCATTGTTTCCTACCAGTCAAAGAGTATTTGCAACAACCTTGCAACATTTTGTAGTACCCACTTGTGTGTTTTCTACCCTTTCACTTTCACCTCTGTTTCGTATATTAAATGAAAATACGTACATATACCTAAATAAATTATGCAATTCCTTTGGGCAGGGAAGTGTACAAAATGGTCAAAATTTAATTCGTAAGGCGCTCGATATTATACTCGTATATTGTATATTATATATCTATGTACATTCAGTGCGAGTAACTATATATTTTTGAAAAGCGCAATGAAATAATTGTTATTTACTGCCGATAAAAGAATTGCCTACAAAATGGAAAGCTGAATTTCAATTAGATCAGTTTTTCTAAAATATTTAGAATTTTTGCCTAATTACCTACAAGGTGCGAATGTAATAGTTCTCAATATTAGTAGAATAATTGTTTAAATTGTAAAACGTTGCATACAATACAACCAAGCTTATTGAAAACCGGTAGATAACAATTTTACTAAGGTCTGAACACGAAGTTAATTTGGTTTGGTTGGGTCGAGTTTTGAGGTATTTGAGTTTAAAAACCTAAATTTATATATTTTTCAAAAATTGGTTTCACCTATTGAAAAGAAGACTTATGCTGCAAATAAATATTCACCTTTAAATTATATTAATGAATTTTTTAAATATCTCTTATTTTAAGAAATTATAATTCCGAAATCAAACAAATTAAATTTTAGGGAGAATTGATGCATACATTTGGGATAAAAATATATACGTCAAAAGTACAAAAATTAACAAAAGTATTTAAGTGGCATTAAACAATTTTATTTTGTTTTATTTTTTTTTTAATACAAATGATGGAAAAATAGTGCTGAAAACTTGATTGAATATTTTCAGTTGTACTCTTGTACAAGCGCGAAATTTTTTATATAACTTAAAATATATCAAGCTTGCACTTGAATATTCAGAAGGCAGGTTGTCAGCAGCTGTGGTATCAAGTGACTCGTGGAAAACTTTTTTTTTTAGCAAAAAAATAATAAATAATTGAAAAAGCTTAAAAATCGTTGAATTTTCTCAAATACGAAAAAGTAAAATTCTTGAATTAAATATACTTATTTATATCATCAAACATTTAACTTTCAAGTATCAGCTGAATACTTCTACGCTGCATAAAATATACAATTTAGAAAAAAAACTACTACTTTTTTGACATAAATAGCGAGTAAAATGGAATTGTTTGCGCTTCGCAGGCACCGATTGACTAAACAACTTTCGCTTGCGTCACTCAGCATTTAGTTAGTAGTACATACATATATTTGTGATGCACTCGTATGTGGCACTTGAATACTTATCGCACGTGTGTGTATGTGTGGGTCGCCGATTTGTGGCCGATTGAGTTGGTAACTGGTGGAAATGCTACGATATGCTTCACGAAATTTATTCGCATGCTGAATATTCAATTTTTACTTTCACAAGCGCACACAGGTGCAGACATACAAGCAAAATGCTACTATGTAAAATTCTAAAAAAAATATAAAACTCATGCATATATGTACATATATGTATATACATACACACAAAACTTGTGTAGTGAAAAATGCAGTTGTTTGCCTTAGGAGGCGTTACCTCTGCAGTTAGAAGCATACCATATATGTCTACATATGTATATTCATGCCGATATATGTATGCATATGCAAAAGCAGTAAAAATGGCTTTCACATCGCTTTCCAATGGCGAATGGCAAATCAAGTTCTGTGACATACTCACAAAATTCACAAAATGCGCAAAAACTTTCAAGTGTCATTGAGAGATGTCGCTTGTGATCTGAAGTTGCATAACAATGGAAATGTATAGGGAATAAAATTGTTTGTGTACAAATTGACAAGTGCATTTAACTGTCATGCACTTGCATTTTTACTTGCATACCTACGTATACGTATATGTGCATGTATGTGATTTAGAGGACTTAAATTGGATATGAATTGAATTATTGTCATTTAAATATGCAAGAGAAGGCCTCTTTTGTTATTAGTTTTATATATTATTATAAAGGATTAAATTTTATTAAAAAAAAAAATATATACATTTTTTGGAATCAATATGGACATAAAAGAATGGTTAGCTATATTTAATCCAATTTTAATAAAATTTTTACGAAACCAAGGAGCACTACAACCAAAAAGAGCTTAAATAGAACAACGTTTCTACTGGCTCAAATTTAAAACAACACTGCTTATGCTCGCATGTCATCTTAATATTCTAAGAGATTTTTAAAATATCATCTTGGTTCTTTCAATTTTTCTATATAAGCTTAAGCAAATGTTTATTAGGGTGGGTAAAAAAAAGAATATATTGGTGAAAATGCAAAGGAAAAATTAAAGAAAGAAGAGGGTTTAATATTTATTTTTGGCCGAAATTAGACAAATACTTTGGTACGGAACAGTGGAATTGGAATATAATTTAAAATAAAACAAAAATAAAAATAATTTATTTTAAATTGGCATAAGTTAATAAGAAAAAGGAAAATATTTTAGGTTAATTTATTGCGTAATATTTAATTATATTATATTATCTCAATCCAATTATACCGAAAAAATGAAGCTTTTGCTACTAATTAGGGTACTTACGACTATCTTTAAATCAGTTATCAAAATACTTTTTATTTATTTTTTACCCAAAACGAAAAGTTTTCGTTATTCTTAAACCGTTAACGGATAATGTTAAACGTTAAAATTGAAGGGTACTGTTAATGTCATAGCAGTCAGCCATTTTGAAGTTAGCGTTAGCGATGAGCTTGAGCGGTTTCAATATGTTAAAATTTAACTTATTATATATATTATATTATTAGCAAGCTACTATAAAAGCGTTAATAAGTGTGGAATAAAAGTGTGGAATAACACAGAAATGCTATATTATTCACTGTTGACCAAACTGCTCGAAATATTAAGGTCCATTATTTTGAGTTGTCTGCGGTCTAATATTCATCGATTATCTCAAGATGGAAAACACCATCAACAGTGAATATCATATACCACAATTGGAGCATTTGAAGACCAAAATTGAAAAGAAATGATCGAATAGAAAATTAAAGCTAAAGGAAGAGGATTGGTATCCAAAAATCACGCTCGCTATGATATCTAAGATGCATTGTTTGGTTTGGTCTTAACTTTTGTTATTGCAAGTTTCATAAATTACACAAAAGTAAAGCAAAAGATTTTGGGTTTCTTTAATTATATACGGAGTGGTTTATTTGTGTTTATATTTCTTTTTTATTCCTGATGGTAGCCAATTGCGATTACCTCTTCGAGAGATTACACGGTACGGAAACCTTTTCCTTAAAAGATCGGTGGCTTCGTAGCTTGTACGGCAAGTAGCAACGGCTTGCTGAAAGTAAAATTGAAGTGTGCTGTTAATGTCATAGCAGGCAGCCATTTTGAAGTTAGCGTTAACGGTCAATACCATTCAGTTTCGCAAAATCTCATTAATCATCTCTCAATAGCGCAAACCATTCACCGTAACTATTGCTCAAGCCTCATTTTTAAAAAAGTGAGGTCCAATAACCCCGTCGGACCATTAACAGCACCAAACAGTTACACGCGTCGAGGATGGAGGGGCTTTTCAACAATTATTCTTGGTTTTTCCGAGCCCCACATGCAACAGTTTGCTTATTGTCGTAGTGGAAAGTGGCGAATGTCAAAAAATTATACCATCAGAAGTGTCATTGAAACTCTCTTTATAAGCAGTAGAAGCATTTTTGGTCGCTGATTCCATACGGGACCGACCAGTGTGCGGCAGTAAGAGCTTGCGCTCGTGAAAATAGGTTGCGCTTAAATTGAGACCTATTTTATGGCAAAAGTAGTACTGAAATATTGGAGCGACGCTGGATAGCTCTTAATGAAAAGTACGTTTACGTTAAGCACTGAACTTTCAGCGCATGTTGGTGAGTTATAGAGAGTTCGGCACATGGTTTGTCGTTGTTATTCAATTATTATTTATGTTATACAAAAAATAATATTAAATAGTCCTAACCTTTTTTTGTTTGCATTTTCGCAGTGTAATAAGTTCAATTAAGGCCAGGTTCCTTTAAAAATTTTCAAAAGATCCAAATTTGATTTTCTTGTAAATTTAGAAATCACCAAGAAGTAAATATAAAAGAGGGGAGAGCGGAGCGCGCCAAGCGATAAATCCGGCCGCTCGCCCGGTGGCATTCTTATTTAGAACCTATTGAACTTATCAACATGAACTGAACGGAATTTTACTACTAAAATGTCTCCTTATGGTCGGTACCACAACCCAAAAATATTCAATGTTATTTAAAAAAAAACCTATTAATAATTAAAATTGAAAGTGTTTCATTGTAGTTCCGGCAATAGCCAATGTGATATAGAACCGTTTTAATTTTTGCTTTCATATGATTCCTTTTACATTTATCGTGTCACTCACCAACAAATGGGACGTGTACCAACAAGCGGTAATTTTAAGAGCCACCATTTAAAAAAAAAATTACAATTAATATTTTTATGCGTCTACTTATCTACAAACACTTTGATTTATAAATATTTTTTAAACATATGAAATTAAAAAAAAAACACATTTTTTTGGAGGAACCTGGCCTTAAATTATATTAATTTTATTTACCAGTTAATGAAAAAACTTGTTTAATTTACAAAACCTTGTGCTTAGTTTTCATTAGGTCATATTTTTGACATCAAAAACTGACACCAACTGACATCTCTTCATTTGTTGTCAAATGTGTTTTCATTTCAACAAAAAAACTGACCAAATGTCGGTAAAGTAGTGCATGCCAGAGACTGTCGTCCCAATTTCAGGTCATACGATTGACAAACCGTTTTCAATATATATGTCAATTATTATACACATAATTTTGACAGCTAACAAACAGAATTCCTTTTGAAAAATTGCGAATGTAAACATATGCATTGAAAAGTTTAATATCAGAAAAAACTAATTGAAAACGGTCTTACATCTCGTAAAACGTTCTCAAAGTTAATAAAATACTTCATTATATCTCTATTTATTTGATAAGATATCTTTTATGACCTGGATTTATTTATTTTTCAACAGCGGTCGCGAGGCAAACGAATAAAGTTTGCCAACATGTTGTCGAATAATATTTGTATGGCAAATGTGCCAAAATGCCACCAAACGCAAGTTACACCATTAAACAGCTCGTTTTCTTTTTTTGACAACATTTGATGTCAAATATAACCTAATAAAAACCAAGTATTAGGAGGTGCGGAGGAGGGGGAAGCTTCCATAACAAGGAAAATAAAATTATGCAGCTACATCGAAGTTTTTAAAAAATAATAATAATAGAAATTATGAAGTCAATAATATTTTTTTGTCACACCCTAATATATAAGCATATTTTCCGAATACACACATGGCTCAAGTTGAAATTGTATGCATGTTTTTCATATTTTTCAATTCAGAAGCCAAGATAAAAAGGAATGTATGGTGCGGAAGAGAAATAGGTGGTATGAGTGATTGAAAGAAATGGAAAAATTACAAAACATATACTCCATTGAGTTTGATGCCATTTACTAAAATAAATAAATAATTGAAATCGAAAACTTTTACAAAAACTAATTTACTTGAACGAATTGTTTCAGCTATTAGAAACCTAGCAATTTATATTTTGTCCATTCATACAAATCATATCCAGTTATAAATTTTATTGGAAGTTTTTATTTGATGGAAATATACCTAAATACATATTTATTTACACAACTTGTTTATATATTTATTTATAGTATAATAGCTAACGAATTCACAAAAGTTTCAGTTTGTATTTTTTCAGCATTCAGCTCGGAATCCTTTTTGTGGAAGCTAGTGAAAAATGCTTTATTGAAACTGTTTGTATAATTTTGTAAATTAATTTTTAAATTTAATCATGTCAACTTTGATAGCAAAAGTGAGTATTTCAAAAGAAGTGAGATCTTCTATTTTCAAATTAGATTTCTTTTACAATATGAAAATATTTCTGCAAACCTTATATTTTTATTTATGTCAATGTGTGGGATACTTACAACAAAATCCTGTGGAATATAAAACAAATATATACAGTGTCTCTGCAATATTTTCAATTAATCTTCCTGCGTTCTGCCCAAATATTTAATTGAATATTTGAAACAGAAATAAAACAAAACCCCAAATAGACAGTTCCTTTATATTAAATAATTAATTCGGCACACAAAGAATGAATTTTCTACTGGAAATTTTATATTCGAAATTCAAGTACATCAATATGTAAATACGCGACTTTACTATCAATATTATTTATTGTAGAATATACAACACAAACAACCGTTAAACATTTTTGCGTTCAATAAAAATAAAATGGATTAAATTGCAAATATGAATATTCAGCATTTGAAAACTTAATTGAGCGTGGACTCAATAAAACGCGCAAATTTTTGTGATTGCAATTTGTGATCCAAGCTCAAATTGTCATTGTGCCATTGAAGCGTTGCGCGTGAATTTCCACGCCAAAATAATTATAGAGTGAATACAAAACGACTTTATTTAAAGCATTTATATATAATATATAACATTTTAAATTTTTTTTTCTTCAATTTTATTTATTTAATTTTTTTCAATTGCTATTTTATCGCTATTTTTTTGTCTTTATTGCTATTAGACGCCTCTTTGTGAATCAGTCGAGCGCGCGTGAAAAATTTCATTTTTGCTCATATTTAATTTGCTACACTAATACATACATACACTACAAACATATAGATATAGGCACAAGCATTTTTAGAAGCGTAAAAGGAAATATGAGCATATTTAGAAAAAGTCTAGTGGCTGGCTGTTGCATGAAATATCAGTCGACTGCCTGCGGGTCTGTCAGCAGACATCTTATTGAGATTTTACTTAAATACCCAATTTAAAGACGGATAATTTTTTTTTTTTAATTTTTTGTTGGTACTTCCAAGCAGTTAGTCTGAATATAATTCGGAGACTTGCTAAATTTTTTAGAATATCATATAATTGTTGTTCGCTTTTAGTGTTGGTAGGAAACAAAAACAAGTCAAGCTGACAAATGCAGTAGAACCTCTTCTCTGTTCACGTGCTTGTACAGACATATGTACATATCATATACCAGCGATAAAATGTAGAAATGACTTAAGTGCCTATTCGCTAGCATATTTTTCCAGTTTCAGAAAACATTTACCAATGCTCAACTCCCGAAATTTTTACAAACAAAAATTTAAGTATATACAACACATACCAGCGGTGGGTACTAGTGCACCAGAACTAATAGTACACCGCATTTACATATACTATATCATTTTCATATACGCATATTGAAGCACTATTGCAAAAAATGATATTGTGTTTGTTTACTCGTTTTCTTTTCCGTTGCTTCTTCAGGATGACTAAACCGTGATTCAGGTTATAAAAACGACTAGTTTAAAAAAATTTGGGATTTTTTTCGGAAATATTTTTTTAATGTTTTTCCCTAATATTAAATAAAAGTTATTGAAATATAGATCTAAAAGCTTAGTACTACTTTTCGAAAACAAAAAAAGAAAATCAACCATTTTTCGATCCTTAATTGAGTATTAAAAAAAAATCCGAATTTTCAAGATGTTAAATTGCAATATATATTTAAGGAAAATTGAAATATCAAAAGGTTGTATACAAATTTAAATTTTTCTCCGAAGTTTTTCTTCCACATTTATTAATTTTTTTCTAATTTCAGATGAACATATATGTTAAAGTGAGAGTTCGTTATACAGTTTTTTACGGAAATGACTGGCTAAAACTAGGGTTACTGCCCGATATATTTTAAAATTTCGGACGTTGACCAAAGTATTTTTAGTCAAACCTAGAAATACCTAAGTTTTGGGTCAAACGTCGAAAGTAAAATAATCTGTTTCGGAGCTTAACTGGGCAATCCTAGAAGCGACTAAGGCTACCTCGATCAAACGAGCTCTTGCGATATTTCGTAAAATTCATTTGTCCGCCGTCTCAAACGTTACGAAGTTGCGTGCTTCGGACTACAAGTTATTCGATGTGATCGAAAGTGCTCATCACGTTTGTGGTTATGATTGTAAAGATCCCATTATTGAAGTATTAAATAAAAAGAATGCAAATGTCACAAAAGAGTGTGTAAACTATTATTTAGATTTATGCTCCACATATCACAAAAAAAAAGAGTGTGCTTAAAAAGAGGCTAGTCGTTAAATCAGTATTATTTAAAAAAAAACACACTCACGGAGAAAAGCCGACCTGACTGTATTTTTAAAAATATATTTTAAACTATCGAGACCATTTGCCGACATTCTTGAGTCTATTTTTTGCATTCAAAAACTACACAGGAAGTAGCTAAACTTCTTCTTGATATTTTTTGTACTTTGGGTGTGCCTTCTGTGCTTCAGTCTGATAATGGAAGGGAATTAGCCAACCGTTTGGTAGAGAAGTTGGAGAAGATGTGGCCTGAACTGCTCATAGTACACGGCAAACTGCGTCACCCTCAAAGTCAGGGAGGTATTGAAAGTGCCAATCAAAATGCCAAAAAAATAGTGTTTGCCTGGATGGACGATAATAAAACTAATCGCTGGAGTGAGGGCTTAAAATTCTGTCAACTTACTAGTCAAACCCCGATTTAAGGAGACTGAGTTTCAAGGTTTGACTGTTGAAATAAGTGTTTCCTAGATTATAAAAAAATTCGTTAGCCAAAATTAGAAAAACTTGAACTTAGACTTTATCTCAGATCTGAGGTTTGACTAGGCATACATTGGATCGCCATGGTTTCGATGTTTGACATTAACATATGCATATTTCTTAATGGAAGAACGTTTCTAGCAACAAAAAAATTAACACAAGTTTTAATTTTTCATTTCATAAAGCATAGAGTTTTAATTTTTTTTACTTTTATGAGATAATTTTTTACGAATTTGTTTCTTATAATTTTTTGATACTGAAATAATATTCTTTTTCTAGGTAAATTTCTCATGGTTAAGAACTCTTGGGAAATTTTAACTTAAAATAAAACCTATTAATTGCAGTACATTCACTTGTTTTCCGTTTCTTATTTTATATATAAAATACTTAAACAGATGTATTATAAAATTTAAATAAAATATGCAAAAAGTTGAACTTTTTTTGCTAGGTAATATCAGTACGGGGCTGAAAGTAATTAATTTAAATTTTAAAATATATCATATCGTAAACAAGTCCAATGGTTGGCTTAAAAATATTTTTTTTAGTGAAAATTATCAATAATATTTTAAAGTTTTAATTTTTCCCTTTCAGATTAAGAATTAAATATGAAATGAAAATACCATAAATTTCGGCCTGGCCGAAGACAGCTCTTTGTTTTTATTATTAAGTTTTCTTTCTTTGATCATTTTTTTTTAAGTATTTGTTTGAAATACTTCTATACATTTGAATTGATAATTTTAAAAGATTTTAGTTTAGTCCTTTCTACACTCAATTGTAATCGTAAGTATGTACGTATGTGCGTATATGATTGCTTTTGGTTTTTATACATCCTTTAAAGCGGGCATTCCAATTTCGTGGTGTGTTTGTGCAACTTTATGATAAGCACATGCCAGATGCTGCCACTCACACTCGTACACACACATACGCGCGCATGAGTAGCTCATATTGCCACTACTCGCTTGCCAGACAGACGAGGGAGTCTCCTCCATTGTTGCCACAATTCTGTTCCACTTGCCTCACATGCTGCTATGGCAGCCACTATAGCTTGACTACCAGCCAACAGCATTCAGAGATTGCGGAGTATACGAGTACAGCTGTACATATACATACACGTACATATACGAATATGTATGATTGTATGCAAGTAATAAGTGCACACTGTGTGCCTGTTAGTTTTATGCGAAATGCAATAATTGCGCCACTCTAGAGTTGCAAATGTTATTTTAATGCCACACAAGTGTTTTATACATAATTTTGTAGAGAACTCCTTTACTCCAGCCATGTCGCACATATGTACATACATATGTGAGTACTCATCACATATATAATATATCTATGTATATATATTTGTTTCTAGGAGTGTAAAAAGGCACTCGTTGCGAATGTCACAGGCAAAAGATAGAAACAACAATAACAACTATAAACTTACAACAAAAACAACAAATAGTTAAACATATTTGTTCCCGATTTGAAACAAATATTCATTCGAGAGCCTTACACCTCATTCACCAACACTAATACAAATACAAATCCGATATTTATTTTTTATTTAACTTTAAATTATTTGAGTGCTCACCTTAACGGTACTGTGTGCTCAGGTTTTGTAGAGATTTTGAGCAAAAAAAGATATTTGAAGTTGCTAATATTCATTTTGCTCTGTTTTTCAATTGCATTTCATATAGATGTGCCCATGTGTATATGTGGCTCTCTAATACGTCCCGAGTGCTCCATTAAGCTAAAAGGTAGTTTTTGTTTTTTGAACAATTTTATTTCGGTTTGACACAAATGATTTCAAAATTTAAATAGTTTGGCTTATGCATTTGGCTTTTGAAAAAATTAATAGAAAATATTGAGATTTTGAGAGTTGCTTTTGAAAAATTGTTCATTCCCTCATTTAATTTTTTTTTGGTTTTGAACACTTTTAAAGCTCAAATTGATTTAGTAATGACATATGAGAAATGTAGATGGAAAAGCTTTCATAAATGCACTAAATATAAAAAAGACACACTTAACAATATTTAGAATTTACTAAAATTTTCTTGAATTCAAAAAAAGAACTAAAAATTTTATAAATAACAAAAAAATTTATCCTCATAGAAAGCGAGACTGATTTATTTTCTAGACCTCGCCATTGTGAGTCATTTATGTTTCTGATATTCAGCGATTATCTGAGTGTTAAAATAAATATAGTAACTCTTCTTGGAAAAACTTTTAAGTAATGTTTTTTTACATGTATACATGCAAATTGTATGTTAATTTAATAGAACTTGTGTCTAAATATGTTTGGTATACATGGAGTATATTCAGCAAATATCACTCTGAAAGTCAAAATATTTTAGAGGATCAATGGCTTTAAGGTTTTAACCTTTTCAGTCTTCCGGAATAGACTATATTTTTCTAAAGACGTTTGGGAAAATTGGAAAGAGCTTGGACAATTAACATGTCTAAAGCGCAACGCTCCTATACGAATGGTAGATCATCTAAGACTACACTATACTCACTTGCAATCTGATAGTCTTATATAAAAATAAAGGCGGTGCACAATGGGGAAAAATGATAATTTCTTTGTTATGTATTTCCTTTTAGTTTACATATATTATATACTAAGAAACGATTCTCTGAGATATGGGCATACAAAATTAAGCAATTTCGAGTAGAATTTTTTTTTCGTTTGAAAATTGTTTAACTGACGCCTGTGCAAAAATGTCTGCGTGTAAAAAAAAAATATTACAGTTAAACCCTCGTTAAGGTCTTTTTGAATTTTATTTTAGGAAAGATGTTCAAACGGCCTATAAAAAAATCTGCAAATTGGGGATAATGACAAATTTTATTTGGGCTTTGACTTTTTCCCCTCATCGAGGAACAGCGAAATACTTCCTATTCAAAAGTAATGAGCTTTTATAAAACGAATGGTACCAAGTTTATTTGCTTTGTGTTGAGATATTTCTATTTGAATTTACGTCTTCAGACTAAAATGTGTTAATAAAAACTTTACATTTGGAAAACATTTTTAAATTTTCTAAGTATTCCCTGAGCTAAGTGGAAATATTACGTCACTTAGTTCTTATGAATTCAGATATCAACATAGAAGCAGGGATTCAGAAACTAACCATCTTCTAGGTCAGACCCAGTTAAAATATATCTCCGATTTAAGTTTAAATATATGTGAAAAAGGTGAATTAAAATAATAATTGAGAAAGTTAAAAATGTGTGCATAAATTGCCATTTTCGACCCTGCCGTAGTCCCTTTATTTTATGAACATACCACATTTTTTATATTTGAATCTTAAATTTCATAACTGATATCAGTTATAGGAAGGATATACAATAAAGTAGTCAGATTTCGATTATATACAGTACAAATATTTATTTCAAGTTACCCAAAGAGAGGACAGAGAGAGGTGTTTAGTGGTTGATGCACAGAGTATACTAAATTTATAGAGGGAACACTTCTCCAGCCTGACACCAGGAGATGGTGAACCCGATTTCCAAATCAATGACGCTGAAACGGGTTGTGCCGGTCTGCGCCAATTACCATGGAAAAGATCCGTGAAAAGAAGATTTCAAAGCAATTCTCGGCAGCATAAAAGAAATTGCTTCTGCCACGCTATATTTGAATTTGGTATTCCGGCAAAACTTAAACGGCTATCTAAGCTGACGTTAAGCAAAATCAAAAGCTCCATAAGGATCGGAAAGAATCTATGTTTGCCGTTCGATACCAAACGAGGTTTCTGACAAGGTGATTCTTTATCGTGTGATTTCTTTAATTTGATGCTGGAGAAAATTATAAGCGCGGCAGATCGCGACGTTAGTTCTGCATTCTCCACATTGGATGAGTAAGAGAGGCATATAGCAAGGGCAAGAAAACATATCTCCTGTTATCAAACAAAGAATCCTTGCATTCACGATTCGTCACGTCAAAATTACTCCAGCTTTAATAGTTTTTGATGCAGTACCCACCAGCGGAAACAAAGAGGAAGACACCCACTCCATTGGAAAGACCAAGTGAGAGATAGACTTATGAGAAAGTATTTGCGAGCGGTTGGAAATGTTGTATTTTCTTAGAAATAGGAAGATGTGTAAGAAGCTTCCGACTGTAGGGTGCCAGTCTAGAAATGTAAAAAATTGTAAATTGTCCACTTTTGATAAGGTTCTAGGTCCTACATGGGCCTATTACATGCAGCATCGATGACATGCGCAATATAGACTGGCTATACTTCGCATGGCAGCGGGCTTTGCAGTTTCGAAAACTCTTAGATACTCAAATTTAGAATTAGGACGCACTTTGTATAAAACGTTTATTTCCTATGTGGCGACTCCTACTCCTCAAATTAGATTGGACCTCCATCTGCACCACAAAGGACAATGCTATATGCATGGCATATCAACCAGCCAGTGCAAGCTAACCTAACTTTTTTTGTAAACATTTATAATCAATTTTGTTTAAATTTATCTGTATATAAATTTATATAATAAACATATGAAGAATGAGCAAAATAGTAAAGGCAGATATATTTTTGAAAAAAAATTATTAAATTTTATTGTTTCTACTATAATAAACATTTTTACATATACATTAGAATATATGTAAGAAAATAATAATTTCCAAGCAAACTGTGCCAGATAAACGCATAGATACCCTATAGTCATATAACACAAATTTTGCTACAAAATGCTGAGAAAAAGAGTTACGCCTAAAAGCAGGCAACAAAAACCAACCAACAACCGAGCAACTGCAGACCGCTCAAGGCGGCAACCGACAACAAACAAACCGCCAAACAGACAAATGAGCATAAGTGTGCTAACTTAAAATAATATTGAAAATTCATATTTTATAAACAAAGGAGTTAAAGGAAAAAATAAATAGCAAAATAAATAATATATATAGGAAAAAGTAAAAAATTTAAATTAAAATGAAAACAAAAACTGTATACACAAACAAAAAAGTGAAAATTTAGCCGCCATTTCAGTATGCCGAACAGTTAAATAACTTTAATGGAAAATAAAAAATATGTATATTTTCAGATATATTTACAAGTACATATACAACATATACAAATACCATATATAGTAGTAAAACGGTTGCAGCGATACAAATACAAATGTAGAATAATATGAAAAAAATGCATTTGTCCTACATTTGACCACGGTTTAATTTAATTTTTTCGTAATAAAAATATTTTTCATCCTTGCTGCGCCAATGGCCAGCAAGCGGATACTGGTTTTGCAGCAAGCAACTGAAGTACAGAATATAACTCTCTCTCTCTCACTCTCTCTCCTTCTCCCAGTACACATCTTCCGTTCGGCTACCGCCAACACACTGCCACCACCACATTCGCTTGACTTCCTAAAAGAATCATTTTGAAATGAATCACTTTAATGGAACAAAATATTGTGTTGGAGAAAGAAACAAGAAAAACAAAAACAAAAATAAAAATATAATAAAAATAAACGCAGAGAAATAGAATAAAATAAAGAGAACGGTAAAAACGCTCTGCGGAAGCTAGTGGAATGTGGAGAAGCAACCACGGAATTAAAAAACATAAAATTCACGAGCAACTACGGATGCGGACTGAATGGATGAATGTTACCATGGAGCATAAGCGAATACTTAGTATAATGGCGAATGCAAGTCGCTGAGGAATGACGCTCAAAGAATGCAATATGTGGCCATGTAACGGTAACTGTGACTGCCAGTGTTGGCATTTGAGAAAAGAAAATATTACACTTTTTCAGAAATAAGATATTCATAACTGGTTCGAGTCGATATGACATCAGACCAATGGCTATTGATTTAAAATACGACCAACCCACATCCAAAATCATAGAAAATTGTTTTGAGATAAAAAACTTTAATTAATTAAAGCTTGAAAAGTACGAGAAAATGAGAGTTGGCTCTTCGGTTTCTTGTTATGACTTTATATAAAAAAAATTATAATTATGTTATAGTTATTTTTTTTTTTGTAACTAATAATAAATATAAGTCAGTGTACTCCCATGACAAAAAATACATTAAATTATTTTTAGTTGCTTTAAAAATGTCTGGTATTTTCTTTAAAAATGTATCCTGTGCTTACACTTTTAATACAAAGTGTAAAATTGTAGATGTTAAGAAAATGAGAATACATAGCAAAAAATAATAAAAAGAAACTAAACAACATTGACTAGAAGAAACAAATGCGAGCTTTGCCAGACCACCAAAGTGCAGCACATAAATTTAATACCACCAAGCAACAACGGCGGCAGCAACAAACGGCCCAAAACGACCACAAAACCAAACGTAGAGCAGATAGGTAGGTAGGGAAGAGAAAATGTAAAGCTGTTAGCAAATATTGCACACACCTTGATTGGGATTTATGTTCATATGTTAGTAAATAAATTTTCTACAATATATTAGTCATCTATAATTAAATTTGAACAGGATCAGGCATATTCCCGAAGGACTTAGCGAACTTAAAAAAATAACGTCTATTCTTTTAAGCATCGCCAGGTTTTAGCCTCACTAATCTTATATAACTGCGCCTAATAATATCTTGTAAAAAATCAATTTAAGGCACCCACTATAAGCTCAAACTATTAATGAAAATTTCTGCAAATGACAAGCAAAAAGTGAGTTTTACCTCGGACGCAAGATTTATGTTAGTTATTAGAGATCTCTTTGAGAGACTATTCCTGGAAGTTTTTAACTATTAAAATTAACAAACTTCTAAAGATATCAAAAGCCAAACAATTTTTAATAAAAATAGCAAAAAAGTTAAGCGTAAGTAAGGAAATATTTTTCCTACTAACATATTATGCTGAATGCAAAGCTAATCCCAACAATACCAAATACAGAAATATCTGGGCGGTCGCTTCCTTCAGACGGTCCAATTGCCGACGGCATAGATCCGAATTAAGAATATAGCCGCAAGGTAGCAGCAGTGGATGATTCCTTGCCAATCTCACGACCGTTTTCATTTGGACGTTGTTGCTATAAGTGAGTAAGTGATCTCTTCCAACACCAGTCATCATCGGCTTCAGATGTGGGTCGATTTGGTTACGATTCAGCGGTTCGCAGATAGAAATTCGGACCATTAGATTTGTTCTCACTAACTCACGTGGCACCCATACCCATCGGGCTTCTTTGTGTAACCAGCATTTCTCTGAAGAAGTTCCAAACTGTTTTTAAGCAATATTTAGCTACTGGGTAATCGAAGCAGTGCTTGTATGACGGTTCATGGACATTTTCGCCAAAGGTGTTTCATACCTTTCTTATTATCGTTAGTAAGTAGTCTCTAATCAAATATAAACTAGTATTGTTTCTGTCTCTTTTGAACTAGTATGCGACTACTCTGTGTCCTACATAATGCGTAGGACATATTTACATGAAATATGCCAGCATATGGCATTTAAGAAGTGTTTACTTACTAGTTTCGGAGTGGTTTTCAACTAGTTCATTCCGATTACAGTTGCTTATATATACTTTTGTTAACGTAAATTATATGTAAGTTATCATTTGTTTTACATGCATTATTTATGGTAAAAATCATGTTCCATTATACTCAGCGCCTTTGAACGCTGTCAGCTGATGTAAAAACATTGTCTGTTGTCGCTGTTACAACTGGTATGTGGAGCGCGTACATGTAAGTATAGTATATGTTTAAATATAATATATCTATATATAACACATATAAGTATGGTTATTTGGTTTACAACCAAAGTGTAGTAAATGATGTTCAGTTCAAAAATGTGCTTGTCATGAAACGCATATCAAATGCCAAACTATTATTACATATAAATACATACATACATGGTATGTGTGTATATAATTTTATATATTGTATGTATATAAATACTATATATACACACACTACGTTTGCAGCATACTTTTTGTAAGTACTACAAAGACATAAATAAGCACATATATATGTATATATATGTAAGTATATATTGAACACATATGTATGTGTATTGCGCTGCATCGAAAATCTCGCGCACCGTTATACCGTTATACCGTTATGCATGTGATAAGAAAAGCTGTATTGACACATAAATCGTACGACCCACTTTCGTGTCTGTCTTAGATGTTGGCTGCGCCTGAACCTGCGGAAATAGCTTTTGAAGAACATGCACGTACAATACTCCTCCCTACATACCTATACATATACATATGTGCCGATGTATGCATATGTGTATAAAATATGCTTTTCGACAAGTGCCAAGAAGGGTTTTACCGTTAAACTGCGTACATAGATATATGTGTTTTAGCTTAACTTATATGGGAAAGCTCTTAAGGACAGCATGCGGATTATGCTTTTTTTTCTATATAAAAATATGTATTCAAAAGAAATTTACACGTTCGTATATAAATCTGCAGTTTAGAAACCAAAATCTGCTGCATAAAAATTGTGAAGAACATATTAGAGAAAGTTTCTAGGTCACTATGATAATGCGGTCACAAAGGTAAGTAAAGAATGGATACGGTTATTGTTTTATACATATATGTATATATATATATATTTATTTGGCATATTTAACTTTAATATTCAGGAGTTTTTATTAAATTTTGAGCAGCGAATGTGAGGTTCCCTCACTGCATATATTGGCTCAGATCATGTAACCTGAAATAAAATTCAAAAGTTTCAAATTTTGTATCTTTGCTGTTTATTGTAATAACCGGATGCTCGAAAAGGTGTTACCCAAAATCGATAAGGAGGCGGATTTCATATTGAAAACGATTAAATATTTTAATGTTTATGGCAGAAATATAGAAGCGGGTCTTGACAATTCCTGCTGAGAGGCAAACGCATTTAAAAAAAATTTCCGTAATTTTGAATGTAGCTCGAACCCTATTTGTTCGTAATATTTGTCCTTTTTTATATTTTCTACATAATCGCCATTGAATTTAATGCATTTCTTAAGCCTGGAAACAGTCTACAAAATCTTTTTAAGCTTATCAAGTTCAGCATTAATCACATTAATTACCACCCCGTTGCTATTAAAGACCCTTCCGTTTACATTTTTTTTTAATTTTCGAAAATGACCAGAAATCACATGGTGCTATATCCGGGGAATAGGATGCTGGACATATTTCTTCGATCCCAGAGATCACAATAAAATTACTCATTATTACAGCTTTGTGGGATGGCGCGTTGTCATTATGTAAAAAATAGCGCTGCAAATGCTCTTTCTTCCTGTTTTCCAACAAATTTTGGAAAACTTTTGGTAAGCACTCTTCGGTGTACCATTTTGATGATACCATTAGCCCTCTTCCAGTGGAATAGCCCGGTTTCGAATATTCGGAACCACACATTTACTGAATATTTGTATTGGCTGTAAATAATGCCGAAATCCGAAGAGAGTCCCAAGGCGAATTTCTGTTTGCGTTTGTGGTGGAATTTCGTCTGACCTATCCTCAGCTATCTTGCGTTTTCTCGTCTCCATTTTAGCCGATCGCTATGAAATTTGATAGGAAGACTAATAGAGTAATTGCAAAGGATTTCGTATTTTTAGATTTAACACAAACAAATTGAAAGTCCCCTCGTATAAGGTTTTGTCCTGAATGACTGATGGACGAACTCAACGTTTAAACCACTGGTCGTAGAGATTGGATACTTGGATGTTGTGTGCCACGAAAAACGTATGCAACCGATAAAAAAGAGTTTTCCGGGAAGTGGACCTGCGACCGATCCATTTGAAAAAATCGGATTTTGTTCACAAAATGTTGAACTAAATACAATGAAACAATAGTAAAACTTTTTTCACCGGAAGAAAGGACTTGTTCAACCTTCTCCTAATATAATTAATAGCTGTAGTCTAGAACAAGTGCACAACTTTGTTGATATGGAGGTTAGGATGGACCCTAAGCTCAACTTCCATCTTCATATCAATACCACAGTCTTAAAAGCTAACAATGCTTTCCTCTTTGCCAAAATATGGTCCAAAGAATTTAAAGACCCTTATGTAAGTACTTTATACGAGTTTGGTGAATATTAGAATATGGTTCACTGATATGGAACCCCAATTATCAAGTTCATTCCTATAATTTAGAGTCTGTTCAGAAACAATTTTTACTTTCTGCATTAAGACATTTCCGATAGAACTCTATGATAAATCTTCCTCCCGATACCAAGTGTTTAAAGCTTTAAAATCTACCTACTCTCGCAAATCGTAGAGAAACGTTAGACACATTCTTCTTAACGAATCAATTTGTGGTTCATGGCTCTTATCTGAGGTGAACTTTAATGTTCCAACGCTTGTATCCAGGTCTTAACTATTAAAGCCATGTAAAACAAATCATGACTCGGCATATTCCGCACGTTATGCGAATGTCGCCTCTGGTGTCGGTTGGGCGGGTGGAGGGTACACGTTGGGCTTATTATTATTATTTGAAAAATTTGTATTCATCGTTTCATTTACATAAACATTGGAACAGTAGAAGTTTTGTGTCCAAATTATAATTTCGCACACTTTTTTTGTGAGAAGTAGGCCTGAGATCGATTCGATGGTTCGGCTTTGTTTAATATGTGGAACTTCTATAATACATAATAGTTTAAAGCTATAATAAAATTAATAATATAATAAACATAATGTATCTTATTAGAACCAACTGAAAATCCGATGCGGACGAAGTCTAATTTATAATAAATTCTGTTTTATGTTAATTAATCCATAGAAATTAATGGAGGAGAAAGTCATAAGAATACGTGAGAAGAAAAAACACCTTTTTAGGACTTATTATTAAATAATCAAAAATAAATATATATTAAAATAAAATGATATCGAGTGCATGGGGTAAAATATTGAAGCGCACCTTCAGCTCTTGTCAACAGCTGCTATTCGGAGTGAGGCCCTCTCTCAATGAACAGAGATCAGAGATATACAATTCGCTTAGTATTCAGATCCTGCTATAAGGCGCAGATATTTGCCAATGGCATGAGTCGCTGCTAAACATCTTCTGCAAAGACGAAACCCGCCGACGTTGGAACAACGAATTTCCCCGGCATGACACATATATAGGTGGCGCTACTAGGATTAAATCCATGTGATTTTTAATTGAAGGTATACATCATATCATTCATAAATATTTATCTATGGGAAAGCTCTGTGCAAAGTGGGTGCCGCGGGACCTCACTATTTACCAAAACCAACAATAAGTTGATAATTCGGAGCAGTGTTTGGAGATGTTCAAGCATAATAAACTCTAGTTCGAATTGCTTCCGCATTTACCATATTCTGCAGATCTGGCCCACAGGACTATTTACTGTTCTTAGATCTTAAAAGCATGCTCGCTAATAGAAATTTTCGTGGAATGAGGAGGTAATCCCCGAAGCTGACGGTTATTTTTAAGCCAAGGACAAATCGTATTACAAAAATGGTATCAAAGAGTTCTAGGGTCGATGTAATCACTGGAAACTATATTGAATAAAAAAACGAATTTTGCCAAAAAAAAATATGTTTCACTATGATAAACCGGGGACTTTTCATTTTGCAAAAATTGTGTCATCATATTGGATGAGAACAATTCATGTCTGAAAGAAATCGTTGCAGAAGAAGACGAAAACCTTTAGCTCGTTGCAAAAATCAGGTGGAGAAATACCAAGCTTTACTCACGAATATTGTCTTAATGTTATTGGTCTGTCTGATTAAAGTTTACTTGACAGTGGTAAAAATTTCTCTGTATGTAAAAACTTTTGAGATATTGATGACAATGAAGTTCATTGAATAACTTAAACGGTTTCAATTATACAACTGCACCACTTCCTTCGATAATAACAGATTGAATAATTTTTTAATTTTGGTTTGCAATAAAAACTAATTAGAGAAACGTAAATTAATTTTAATTATAATTTTACTACACATTTGCGAAACCAAAGAAATTTTCAAAAATCAACTCAATTTAGTAAGCAAATATTCTGAATGTACACATATTGACCATTAAATTTCTTCAATAATTTCTATAAGAAATTTCCGCTGCCAAAAACGTCTAGTAGCATTTGTAGCAAAAAAAAAAAATAGAAAATATAAAATATTTTTTAGCGATAAAAAATTGTAATATAATTCATGTCAAAGTGGTTATGAACAAATGCTTTTGGCCAACTGGGCACATATTTCTACAAAGTAGCATCGTACAAGCGTCAGTTTGTGTATGTCGAGCCGTTTGTTCATGCATAAAAGAGAAATTTCAGCCACGTTATTAGTATCAACTTATCATTTTTTCATTTGCCAAACGGACTGCTCCTGCAGGCGCTGCCAAAAAATACTTTGTACCAACCCAAAATGCGCTTTCGAATCGATCTTTGCAAAAAATGACACTTGAAAATTTACGACTTATTAGTTTCCGCCCGAAAGAGTGTTTGAAAGCATGTTCGTATAAATGTACATATGTAAGAGTATGAGAGAGAGTGCCTTCTAATATTTACAGCAACTTCAACGCCTTTCCGCTGCATACTTTGTGGCGCTACGCTTCAATTGGCAAGCTTTAATGCTTCAAGGCACATTTGAACGTTGTCTACTCGGACATTTTTTCTTTTCTCTATTATGAATGGGAATGTAGAGCTCACTTTATTTTATATGTATATTTGTGTGCGTGTGTGTGTGGGTGTGAAAATTGCTTGCCATATTTATAACCTAATTTACGGCGACAACATTGTAGTAAATTAAACAAACATTTCTTATTTTATATCTCACTTTTTATATTTAATGGCTGATTGGAGCACACGATGCGGCAGTAAATTGTCTGCTATAAAAAAAACGTGAAAAAATTACACTAAAATGGACGCTAAGTGTCTGCAGGATAATTAAACTGGAGAGCAAGCTGACACATAAACATACATAAAACAAATACACACGCTTTAACGTCTTATAATCTGTGGCACGAGACTTCGATTTGGCATATCAATTTCTAAGCACAAATCATTGAACTCATAAAAAAGTAAACTAGAGTAGTATTTTGAAATATTTTGGTTGAAAAAAATAAATTTATTCTACATTACTTTACGTGCTTTAAATTAAGTCTCCTAAAATTTTAGTAAAAATTCGTTCAATAAATTTTCTTTGTTAGTTTCGCAGTAAAGTTTATAACAATTTCATGAACACTACATAACAAATTCAAAAGTATTTATATACAAATGTTTGTTTGCATGTAAGTTCAACGTCGTCTAGCCGTCACATGCATGATTGCTTTTTAGCTTTCGAAAGCTCTGACGTTTACCTTAAGCTCTTGATTGCTCAAGTGGTTATGCATAAGTGACTCTTCATGTTCGAATAATTTTATGCAATCTGACTGACATTTGAAGTTGAAAGCTTTATTATTATTTTATTTTGATTTGACACAATCTTGATTGCCTTTTGGCCAATTGATTGTAACAATTTATATTAAATATTTTTGAAAATTTATTTCCGATCATAGCAAATAAGTTTTTAAGTAGTAAATAATTTAATTAATTAAACTTATTTATTTAATGAGGGGTACAATAAGTTTTTAAGTAGTAAATAATTTAATTAATTAAACTTATTTATTTAATGAGGGGTACACTTTTTTATGAATTGATTATTTACCCTACTTTACTAGGCATTTTTTCACTTTATAAATCTACACGGACTCGGGAAATACTTCTTCAAAGTACACACATAATAATAAAAACTTCAATGGATTTTCAAAAGTTGGTTCGATTATTTTTTATCTTTCCCAAAATGTTTTTTCTTGATGTAACTTGTTTCATAAATATTGAAGTTTAAAAAATAAAATAAAATAAAAAATTTATGCATTTTACCTTTTATGTATTTCAAAAATTCTCACAGAAGACGAATTCAGAGGGCACTAAGAGGCTTACGATATTCTAGAAAAATATTTTTTGAAAAAAAAAAAAAATAAATTCTTGTCAGAAATATACAATATTTATTGGTTCTTTGTTTATGCTCCATCCTACTGAGGATGAGTCTTAATTTTCTGTTGTGTGCAAAAGTTTACTAACGCCCCACTTTTGTCAATTACCAGGAAGGATGAGCTCATTAACTGATCACAATATGCTCGATTGTCGTACAATGAGTACTAATGCGCAGCAGTCGTTTGAATTTAATCCAATCTTAATTTATTTTTATATATCTTTCCCTCCTGGATGATCCGTCGGCCACGAGATAAGACCGGCGTGGATATATTGTTTCCATGTCAGATTAAAGACTACTTGGCACCCCTAAACATAAAAGATGCTAGTTATGCATGTAAACTATCACAGTTAAGGGTAAGTATTCTATTGCTTTAGTCCAGGATCTAGTACCTTCGGGAACAGGTCTTCCAAATAGCAGTATGCATTGCTAATCAATCGGCCATCGCGGCTTCCAACTTATAACGTCTCTTTTAGCAAATCTATCTCCCAGAGATGTTATAGGGGTGAAGCCGACAAGCCCTTCACTATTTTCTGTGTCACTCTATCTGCTATATAACTTCCTAACTTTAACCCCAACGGAAGAGCTGGGGAAGGTTGCCCAGAAAAACCGGTATTCAACGTATTATTAGAGCAGATGCTAACTCACATCATATAGCCAGGGGCTAATCGGACTGCAAAGATATAGACTGCCTCAGATCGACTACTTTAACTTAAAGGATCTTGTAACTAGCGCTTTAACTTTTATAAATAGGAGTAGAGAGAAGTCTTAGACGAAGAAATTTGCAAAGTGCGATAAATTTTACGTCAGAATGGCAGGTCTACTCGGAGCAATCAGTTTCTGACTATACAGAGGTATATCGGCTTCAAGTTAAATATTTTATCTATACTAATGGAACGAAATGTGAGGCAAACACAAGAGCAAGGCCCTTCTGCAGCCAACTTAGTGCAGTCAACTAAGTGACTGCAACTCCCTTCCATGTAGAGTGCCACTGAAAATGCCAAATGGATAACCGTTTTAACAGGGAATTACATCAGATTTCTTGTAGACAGCCGAATGTCAATTAAGGCAATTAAATGTGTCAATACAAAATTTAAGTGCATGAGAACATCCAAAGGGGCAATAAACAGACTGTCACTAGTTAACACTGTGTATATCACTTGGGTACCAGGTCACAAGAATGTGGAAGGTAATGAAGCGGGTGCAAAGGAGAATGAAACGTTGAAGCACTACCTTTGCAAGTGCTCCACTTATGAAGATAGGTGTGCATGTGTAGGGGTATGCATTAATTCGTGCTTTTTTTTCGAAATTTAAGACTTTATTATGAAAAAATTGTTAAACATTTAATGTTCAAAGTATTGCCCATCGGAAGCTACGATGCTTGCCTATCTTTCTGGCAGATTGTGGATCCCATCCCAAAAGAACTTCTCCGGCTGGGAGGTCAAGAAAGAATCGAGCCAATTTCTGATACCCTGTACCTCGGTGAGAGCATTCTGCATTGATCTGAACAAGTGGGAATCGGTAGGTGCTATGTCTGGCCTATAAGGCGAGTGAGGTAGAACTTCTCACCCACAGTTTTCCAAATAGTTTTTAACTGACCTTGCAACATGTGGCCGAGCGTTGTCATGATGAAAAATTAGTGATTCGTGTCTGGTCGCATATTCTGTTCGTTTTTCCGCGATGGCTTTTTTCAAACGAATCAATTGTTTTTGGTAGAGGTCCCCATTGATCGTCTGACCCGATTTCAATAGCTCATAATAGAGCACACCCTTGGGGTCCCACCAAATACATAGCATAACCTTGGCACCATGGATATTCGGCTTTGCCGTGGTTGGTCGGGATTCACAAACGATCTCTTGCGCTTTGGGTTATCATAATGAATAAATTTTTCATCGCCAGTGACAATCCGATGCAAAAACTACTACTTTTGGTGGCATCTCCGATATCTCTTGGCTTTAATTCATAAGGCACCCAATTTTTAAGTTTCTGGATGATCTACTCCTAATACTTTTGCAAGTTTTTCTTGCGTCTGGCATGGGTTGCATATAGGTGGCATATAGGTGGCAATTTATTAACTCCTTTCAATTTTCAGACATTTTGTATTCAACATCCAAACTGAAATATCGTACACGCTCAATCAAGTTAAAAAAAAAAAAAATTAAAAAATTGCTGTTCATAAAATATTTCCTTAATAATAATTATTTACTCTAATTCAAACAATTTTCTTCCCAAAACTATTTAAAGTTTTATTCAATACAAACTTTTGAAATAAATACGAACCGTTGGCAACACTTCTCAAACGTATTCCTACAGTTGAGCTTTTCAAACCACCTTTTGTTTTTAATGCTTTGTTTCTATCTCTAATATAATAAATAATAAGCCTGTACAATTATATAATTATTATTTAATTCAAATAAATTTATTTTAAAATGATGAAAGTTGAGCTGATGGCAACTCTTTACAGAAACATTTTTGACATAATTTCAAGCTTTTTTAAACCGCTATATGATATTAAATATTGGAAAAAAATTAATCATTCTGTCAAATATTTATAGTTGATAATTGTGAAGTTTATTTTAAGACTGTCTTAAACTATTCTACTTTAAACCTAATTAGATGTTACTCGCATAATTGTAACAACTCACTTGCAAAAATTGTATTTTCTAATATTTAAATATAATTAAATATTTAATAGATCCGTTCAAACATGTGGCAGCTCTACTCAAAAAATGTTTACTGTAATTTTAAGTACTCTAATTTTTTTTTTGATCGAAAATTTTCTCAAAAATAATTCCTTTAATGACCAATCTCAAATGTTATAATTTATTTAATTAAAATTATACTACACTAACAGGTGGCAACTCTACAAAAAAATTTTGCTAGCTTTTTCAAGCTGCTTTAGTATGCTATTTTGCTTGCAAAAATGCAAAGTAAACAAATTTCCGCTAAAGGAAACCATAAAAACGGACAGCATATGGCTGGGTGAGAAATAAAATGCCAATAATGGCTATAATAAATATTTTATTGCTGAATTTAGTGTTTGTAACAACATTTAGAGAATCTGTTAACAAGTTAAATTTGCTTAACTCTATTATTAAGACATAATTTCAATATCTGTGAAGTTTAAAGCATTTTAAGTATATGCTAAAAATAGAGAAAAGATTTTTCTTGAAACATTTTGACGAGATATCTTTCAAAAGCAATTTATATACTCATAACATAAATATCTATTTTAATCTTTATATGCATATAATTAGTAGCTAAGTTTTAAAAATAAATATTTTCACAAATACACCCGTTGCCTGCCTCCATCGGTCTATTATTTATAACTTTTTCACTTGGAATATATCTAAATTTCTAGGAATTCTATTTCTGAAAAGACTTCTATTAATTGTGCCTAAAACTTGTAATTCCAGCAAGTCAATATGAGCAAGTACAACTACTTGTGGGCCTCCGTCATACAACTTTAGTATTTAGTCAATGGAATTTATTTAAAAACTTGTTATTGTAATAAAAAGAAGAAATAGCAGACACACGTGTCTCAAGGTTTTAATCCCAGCGGTTAAGATTGCCCTTCAAATAAATACACATATGACTTTATGTATGAATATTCCAGCATGTGCGCTCATAAATATGCAACGAAATATGCGAAAATTTACTTTACAGACATGTTTACGTCCTTCGTACCTCATATGAAGATGCGAAAAGCATTTAATTGAGATATGCTAAACTTTTTTCTTCTTCTTCGGTTTTTTCTACTTTGCTAATTCTGGGGTATAAAAGCTCAGTTAGAATCTGCAAAGGATATTAGTCACCTGGCATTGCTTCAACAAACGCATTCTGCTATAGCGAGAGTAATTTTCGCGGTAATTAATTGTTCTTACATATAAACTATAATAAAAAATGATATCCGTAAATTTATTGAAAATCCACGCTTTGCTGTTCGTCTTGGTGATAGTATTGGAGCAAACTCATTGTTCGCGTACGGTTTGTGGTCCTGCATTGGACGCGGTACTCAGGACAATTTGTGTGCATGGCTTCAATTCAAAATTCAAAAAGTCAAGTGAGTATAGTGTTTTTAAATTAATTAAATAAATATTTATCCAAATAAATAGTTTTAAAATTTTTTATAACTTTTTATAATGAAAAATTTATTTTATAAAAATTGTATCCCCTTACAGTGGAGTGGGATGATGTGGGTACCAACGAATTGGATTTTGAATTACCCTTCCTCTACGCGAACTCACCATTTTTGGCTAAAATTAATGGCGGTCAGTTTGATACCGTGGCCAAGACTCGTCGCTATCGCGACACTCCATACCGCACCGGCGTATATGATGAATGTTGTAGCAAGGCCTGCAGTTACAATGAGATTTTGTCTTATTGCAACTCATATTAGATATTTTCGGAATTACATATATTCGGATTAACATATATATGGGTAAAAAAAATAATAGAGTGTTAACCAATTTACGAAGTAATAAATTAAGTCTTATTGTAAAGTAAAAAAACAACAAAATAGGAAATATTTGTACACTTCTTTCATAAAAACAACTGTCAGGCTTTTGATAGATAATTATTAATAGATACTGCGAAAAAAATTTAAAAGAATTTAGATATATAAACTTTTTATTTGTTTAACTTAATAAGTAATAATAAAACTTTTTAAACAAGATAATAAATTCAAGGGATTGTGTTTAAATTGTGAAACTTAATTCTAATATTTTATTTTAAAGAAAACTTAATTGCCTTTTAATTTAGTGATGATTATTATTTTTTCTTGCTAAAATTTATTTAATTGCACTAGTTCCACCAAACAATAATGTACCAATGAACAAAAAAATATATACATAACTTTTTACTGTGACATTAAAAAATCTATTTTTGAGAAAAATACAAACTTATGTTTAGAAAAATTTTCCTGCTTATCTTATTTATTGTACGATTATTGTGGATATTTCACTTTGGTAGGTCCCTTCTTAATCTACGTGTATACTATGAGCTACTAGCATTTCTCGACTCCATTTTCCTTGATAGCTCTTTGCCCCGACGAAACCTTATTCTTACTCACAGCCCCAAAATTTTCCAGAAATAAATCCAAATGAGCGTACAACATACACGTATGTATGTGTAATAACGTATTGCACTCCAAAGCTTTATATAATTTTATAAGATCATTTATTAATTCTTTAAAATTTCCATAAGGTTTCCAGGAATGTTCTGGACAACATTCACAAAACAGTGCCAGTCAAGTTGTTACTGGTCAATCAGTTTTCCTTCAAAGCTCTTTTAACAGTTGCCGTATTTGCAGACCTATTGAATTTGACGGTTGTTAGAACACTTTCATGGCATATGTATTTAAAAAATTTTGAATAAAATTTTTAAGAAGTTAACACACATAATTAATTTATCAATCGTGTGTTCCAATTGAAAAAAAGAAGAAACACAGGGATTTAATTAACAATTGATTGATTGATTTGTATAAATGTGTATGAATTTGTATGACAAGCAGTATGACGCGGCCGCAGTAGCCGAGTGGTTAGCATTGCGTACTGCCATTCAGAAGACTCTGGTTCAAATCCTGATGTTGTACTAACATCCAAAAAGTTATAGAAAATTAATTTAAATAAAAAATTAAGCCAAATTTTCTAATTGTGATCGCCCCTCGGCAGGGAATATCAAACCCTCCTAGTGTATTTCTGACATGAAACAAAGCTCCTCATAAAAATCCATTATCCGTTCAGAGGCGGCTTAGTATAAACTGTAGGTCCCTCCATTTATTGGAAATACATCAAGACGCAAACCACAAATTGAAGAAGGAGATCGGTCCAAAATCGCTTCAGCGGTTACAAAGTGTCAATTATATACATATAATTTTTCAACTTACGTTTACCGGTGAACTTTGTTCTTAGATAACGAAAAATAGAGTGTCTTCTGAATTTTTAATTATTGGTCACCGAACCAATAAGATACAAGTACAAAGCTTTCGAATAAAATTTATTGACTGACAGTTATATTTATGACCTGCTTACATAGCCCCTTTGAATAGATACGTTAACTCAGTAGTTAATTTTATTAAATTAGGTCTTTGGCTCAAACACATCCTATTGCGAGATTATGTGGAAAACTTTCCTTTTTTTTCTTAATAAACAATACAAATAGAAGGAGCGAAATTAAGAGCAAACAAAGTGTATACCGTTTAAAGCAAAGGTTAAAAAACGTAGAATACCCGATATTTATAAAGTTCCCACGCATGAAAAGAGAAAGAAAACATGTTGGCGAAAATGAAAGCAATGACGAAAGCCATACTAATTGAAATTTCTAAAAAGAAAATTTTGGTTAGGAAAGTCAAAATAAATTAATAAATAATTTGTTATTATTAAACTTTAAAAAAATCAATCGAACTTACTTTCACGTCAAATCATGAAATATTTTCAATGAATTTACTAACTCAGCTTAAATTCTTAAGTAGTACTTTGATAAATAATATAAACTTTCATATTTTTCTCAAATAATATTTTATTCATTTATTTTTATTAAAATTAAACTATGGTGTAATTCGATTACGTCTAATTTTTGTCCATAAAAATTCGTTCATATGTAGCCAGATCATATTATCCCATCACCGTTATTAGTAATTTATTACAGAAAACGCATTCATTTACTTGCAGTATGAAATTAATTCGCTCATGCGGCACGGCTTGCGACAACATTCATCATAAACGCCTTGACGGCGACGACGACTTTTGGCCACTGTATCCACTTGACCGCCATGAATCTTCGCCAAAAAAGGCGAATTTCCGTAAGCAAAAGGCGATTCATCCTCCACTACAGTGTTGTGACTCCATTCCACTGTAATTTTAATTTTAATCGAATAAGATTTTGTTCAACTTAAATATTCATTGAAAATTAAGTGAAGTTATAAAAATTCTTCACTTTGCTAAAAGTCTATAATTTCGTGTTTATCTACTCACATGACTTCTTAAATCTCGTATTAAAACCATTTTCGCAAACTGTACTAAGTACCATATCTATGGCAGGACCACATAGCGTTTGATCGCCCAAGCTTTGCTCATAAGTAACCAGTAAAGTCAAGAGGAAAGCGAACATTTTTACCAAATTCGAAGACATTTTGAGAATCTTTTTCTTTTAATTTATAGTTATAGGAAATTAAATAATTTTAACTGCCTCTGTGAGCTACCTTAAGCAACTGATGTAATTTGCAAAAATCAGCTGTGTTTATATACCATCGCAATCAATGCTAATTTGCAAAAATTATTTAAAAAATCGCTTTCATACGTAGTGAATGAATAATAATTATTTATATTATAAGTGTTTAAGCTCAAAAGAAGTGAGAGGCCACAGAAATTCATATTCTATATGATATTTAGTTCACTCGTATGTATATATAGACGTAAAATATATCGATTCGCACGAGTTTTTAATATATTTTTGCAACCTTCCTCTCCTTTTTTTCAACTGGAAGTATTCTAATTTCGCATATTCATGACGTACTTACATACACATCTACATATATGCCCACACATCATCAGCCTACTCAATTACTGATTGCAAATACGATAGTATATAAGCACAGCTGATTGTTGCATATCACATCAGTCACTTTACAAAGCTCACAGAGAGCTAAGTTAACTTAAAGTCATTTAACTTCAACCAGTTGTAAAGAATAAAACACAAAAATTGTTTTAACGTCCTCAAATTTGTTATTTCCATATATATGTCAAAGCAAAATTCAAGAAAGAAAAAATAATTCTTATGATTTATTAAGTTATGGTATAAGCTGAATAAAAAAATATTAATATAATATATATTTCTTTACAATACATTAGCATATAAAATAAAATACTTATATAAATATAAAAATATATAGGTACATATACTAGCTGACCCCGCTGGCGTTGTCCTGCTTGAAATTATTTTTTTTGAAAAGAAAAGAAAGTTAATTTATATTGTGTTGAAAATCATTTATTTACGATTTGTGTGGAAATATGCCTACATACAACGAGCCAACGTAAGTACACGGTGTGTCCCAAAAATAACCGAACTTTATATTTAAATCATGCAACATACAGCGCCATCTATTGAAAATTTGCAACATTAAAAAGATACATTCATCCTCTTTCAAACGCACCTGACTTCATGTAAGTCGGGTGACAGATGTAAAAGTGACAGCCATTTCAATAAAACCAAAAGTGTGCTAATGGTTCAAAAATAAAATGGAACAAAGAGCAAATATAAAATTTTGTGTCAAACTTGAAAAACAATTTGCAGAGACATACGAATTAATGAAAAAATTTTATTGTGATGATTGTATGAGGCGTACGCAAGTAAAAACACTATTTGGAGAATTTGAACTGAAGATTTGGGGAAAAGAAAGGTCTGTGCGCGATTTGTTCCACATGAATTAAATGACGACCAAAAAATCGCTCGCGTGGAGCATTGCAAAGACATTATTGAAACTGCTGAAAACGATCCAGACTTCCTTGATTCAATCGTAACTGGTGATGAGACATGGTGCTTTAAATATGACCCTGAAACTAAGCGTCAATCTGCTGAATGGAAGTCTCGAATCAAGACAATGTCGATTACTTTTTATGTTTCAAAGGGTATTGTCCACAAGGAATTTGTTCCAGAAGGTCAAACTGTTAATGGAAAATACTATTTAGGCGTTTTACATCGTTTGTGGAAAAGAATCGGTCGTGTTAGACCAGAATATCCAGCAGGAAAACAGCTGTTTTTATTGCACGATTATTCACCACCTCACAAGACCATAAAAGTGAACGAATTTTTAATGAAAAAAGGGATTTCTCTCATCGACCACCCACCGTATACGCCTGATTATTTTTTATTTCCAAAACTGAAAACCAAGATGAAGGGAGCATTTTATGATGATATCCCAGCCATTCAAGCAGCCGTAACCGAGGTACTGAAGAACATTTCCATAAATGACATAAAAAAATCTATGCATGCGCTCGTTGATCGTTCCAAACGTTGTGTTGAGTCAAATGGAACCTATTTTGAATAAATAATAACTTTCAAAGATAATATAATGTGTCGGTTATTTTTGGGACACACCGTGTACACAGCACGTCGTACGGAAAATTACACGCTGTATACACGTATTACTTTTTTCCTTTTTACTTCTGGAACGCCGAATGACAATAGCGCGACCTCCTCGTGGCATGGTAACAAATTTCAATCTGTAATTGATCGGCCGCTGTAGCCAAGTCGTCAGCATTGCATACTGCCACTCCAAAGGCTGGGGTTAGGATCCTGGTATGACCAACTTCCAAAAGTTGTAGAAAATTAATATAAAAAAAAAAAACAATTAAGTTAAATTTTCTAATTGTGGTCGCCCCTCGGCAGACGTAAAACCATAAATTGGTGGAGCAGCTCTGCCGAAAATTCCTTCAGTGGTTACAAACGCCAAAAATAAACGCCAGACATGAAGTTTTCACTGAATAATTTTCAATAATTTAAGAAAATTAAAGAAAGCAAATAATTTACAAATCAGCTGAAAAAGTAACACAAATAAATTCCTATATTAATGATGTTAGGTATTGTATATCCACCAACAAACGAAAACTGTTCGAATAAACAAATCAAAATGAAAAAATAAAAAAATAAAAAATGTCTATGGAAAAAGTCACTTTTTGGAATTTTCCAATTTTGCGACTTTTCCTCAAGAAAAGTATACGGTTTTTTTTATATCTACAACGAAAAACTTCTGACAGCAATTAAAATTGAATTTCTTATGGTTTATTAACCGTTCTCGATCCTTAGCGTCACTAACAAACAAGCATTCATTTTTATATATTAAGATAAAGAATTTGTTTCAATAAATACTGCTATTTTTAAAAAAGTTTTTTTTGTAAAGTTATTCTTGATGAAAATAAGTTCCTGAAGAGTTGCCAGATACTTGGAAATTTGATATGCTCAATTTGAAATGACTGAGCGATTAATATGAGTTGCTAACTTTTTCAATTCAAAAAAATTTTGGGAAACATTGCCATAATATCGATGATGAGTTGCCACCGTGTGAAAATTTTATTAAAATAAAATATAAAAGTATACATACACGGTGTGTCCGAAAAATAACCGAACTTTTTGGATATAAAATAGTAAAATACACATTATATTATCTTTGAAAGTTATTATTTATTCAAAATAGGTTCCATTTGACTCAACACAACGTTTGGAACGATCAATCAGCGCATGCATAGATTTTTTTATGTCATTTATAGAAATGTTCTTCAGTACCTCGGTTACGGCTGCTTCATTTTTTTCAATTTTTTTTCAAGTTTGACACAAAATTTTATATTTGCTCTTTGTTCCATTTTTTGGAACCATTAGCGCACTACTGGTTGTCACTTTTACATCTGTCATCCGACTTACGTGAAGTTAGGTGCGTTTGAAAGAGGATGAATGCATCTTTTTAATGTTGCAAATTTTCAATACATGGCGCTGTATGTTGCATGATTTAAATATAAAGTTCGGTTATTTTTGGGACACACCGTGTATTATCAGGCACGCTGCACTTGAGTTTCTGTACATTGCCCAGATTTATTCGAATTATTAAGTTTTTATTTTATGTTCTTGGGTTAACTGACTATTTCAAGTCAATCGGTCGGTAACTTTTCGAAACATGCAGATCTATAGAAATGAACGTAAGATTTATATATGTATATACACGTATATATTATACTACATAGTCATATACATACGCCCATTTCATACTAAGCGGCCTACGAGTTATATGGAATTCGTTACATGGTTATATTGCATGCTGAAACTAAGAAATCTCGAAAATAATTTAAAATATTCTTTTCTAGAAAATATGGATGTGGCAAACAGAAATATGATTTGAATTATGATATATAAATTATATAAAATAGCAAATTATTATCTGGCTTAAAATTTCAGGATCGTCTCGTCGTTTCGGATATATATTATGGGGAAAAAATTATCAAAATCGCTAACCGAAAACTAATGGATATGCCCGAACACCTGTCTTAATTTGTGGTGTTAGTTGATGTGTGATGTTTTTCCAATGAAGTGACGGAAGCATGGTTTATTTTTACCCGCCTTCGAACAGCTGATGGACACACGGAGAGGTTGATATTCTTTGCCGAGGTGTGACTGTAGCATGAAAAATATTTTTCGAACGAATTTACATAAAAGTTTCAAATAAAACAACATTACAAATTTTTGTTTTAAAAAGTAATATTAGGAAAAATCATATTTTTTGAAATGTAAAGAGCAATGTAAGGCTTAATTTCTTCATTTTCTCAAAATAATTAAGGTTCCAACTGACTTAGCTCATTCTCGCCAACTGCTTTTGGTTAAAAATATTATGAAAATATCACCTAATATTGCGTTATTATAAGTACTGACAGACATAGCAATTAATTAATTTCAAATTGCATGTCTAAATGAAAAATTTCAAAATTTAATTTCAAACCAATTCATACGTAGCAAAACCAATCTCAATATTTGGAACATAGTCATTTCGCAATAATTTATCGAAAAGCCTTTTTTACAATGCTCAAACACAGTTACAAATACTAAAATATAAAGAAACTGTTTCAAAAATCAAATTGCATTTGCAGGAAATAAATTGTTGAAACTAATTTCAGTGTGGTTGAAAATGAAATTTTTTGGACAGCAAAATGCCTGAAGATCACAAAAATTGCGTGAAAATTGCTACGTATGATGACATCTTAACATATTATTAAAATAACATTATTTGGATACAAAAACATAATTTATTCCTCAACACAAAATATATATTTACGCGGCGAATTAACCTCGACGGGACATTTACGAGTCAGAGAATGGACAAGAAAAAAGATTACACCAAAGATTTTTATGTTTTTATTTTTGTCGAATTTCACTTTATTATTTACGCTTTTGCCTTTATAATAAAATCTCAATTGGACTGCCTTTTTTAGAGCCAAACAATCAAGAAACACAACAAAAAAACAAAATTCATTAAATGACCCAAACCAAAATGTGTCCTGCAATGGCTTTCAATTACACACCTACAAACGACATTTAAAACCCGTAAAGCCCAGCAAAAGATCACACTCACTGTGCACCTCACCTTCTCTCCCTTTTCACCACCCACGAACAACGCATGATTTTTGTCGCTTTTTGGAGGGCATTTTGTCAAGTACTGCTGTGAATGACTAAGGCTGTCCTATACTACGAGTATAGTATGCGTCGGATGTGTGTGGGTGTGTGTGTGTGGGTGTGGGCATCACATAATACTTGTATATGTGTCAGGAGTCATTTCGTTTGCTAAAATTTTCATTTTGTCACAAAATGTGCACAACAATTTCGTATTCTTAATGCTGCTGCATGCTGGTGTATTGTTTGTGGTTTTCGTTTTGTTGGTTTTGTTGTTGTTGTTAGCGTATTTTATGCGTGTTTTTTACAGCACATTTAATATACCTGCTTAGGCAATAAATTATGAAGAGAAAAAGTGTAGTAAATGAGACGCCATAAATTTGGTTAAATTGTTTATAGCCATTATTTGTTGTTGTAGGTATGGCACACAATACGCTTTTCGTTGCCATTTTATGCATTTTATTTCATTTTATTCCAAATATCCTTAGCATTAAAAAGCGACAAAGCAGCGAGAGAAGTGAAGATACATTTGTATGGATGGGTGTATGTACATATCTAAATACAAGACACGTATATATAGATGCATATTTCTTAACAAATCCACAACTCGGGTTATGCTTTTTTCTGTTTTAAAAGTTTTGTTTGTTTAACTTCCTATTGGCATTGTCTACATTAGCCATGCATGAATAAAAATTGAGAGATATTTCTATGCTGTACACTTTATTATTGTTTTAAGTGTATGCGCAAGTATTTGCACATATTCAAAATTATAGGAAAATTACACTTTATAAAGTTTGCGTATGTTAGTATGATTGTGTACATAAGTAAATGTTTGCATAAAAAATTGGGCTAGCAGTAGTACACTAGCAGTCAGCTAAGATGGACAGCAGCAGTGAGGTACGAATGCAGTATATACGACGGCAAACATGCGAGTACATTTACTGTATCTAAAATATTCTCATATGTACGAGAATGTGTCTTCCATTTTCTTTTAATATGTACACACATGCTGTACATATATGTACTGATTTATGCGACACTCGCTTAATTTCAATTGCTACACTTTTTTACATATGTTTATTTTTATTTGCATTTTCTTTACACTACTTCATAGATTTTATTTTTAAAAAATGGCATATGTACACGAATAACATATGGACTTTTGTATATGGAAATATGTTGCTATCTGGTAGTATGTAACAATTCTTGTTATGTAGACTTGCAACAAACAATTTCGAGTTAAGTGTTAACGGCTATGTATATTGAGGATTATAATATGGCAAAATTATTGTAATTTTTTAGAGAGTTTCAAATAAAAATAAAATGAAATAGACGACACATAGATTTAAAAAGCAAAACATAAACATCATGGCATATTTGGCTTTAATTAATATTTTTTTTATTTTTCATTATATTATATTTGTAGGTCGTATGAATATATATTTCAAATTTTTTCTAACAAAGTTTATTTACGATTTTTTTTTGTAATAACGAAACAACATTGTTGGTTCAATTATTCAAATAGATCGTTAAAAGAAAAAAGCAAAAAACTAAACGAATATTAGGAAAGTCTTTTGAAATATCAATGATATTTATAACTTTTTTTATACAGAAATTCTTGGAATCGTTCGTATGAGTACACATTTTTTCTAACTGATATATTTTATAATATTACTTCTATTTAACTTAAATTTTTCTTTTTTAATATTATTAATTAATTACTTTTTATTTTATTTTAATAGCTTTTTCACAATTTTATTACATTTATTTCATTTCGTTTTTTATTCTCTCGTCGTGTTTCATTATTCAAAAGTACTTAATGTTATTATATTTTTCTTCATTTTATTTATT
>JAWMAG010000025.1:4780000-4785000 GCA_037013455.1 Ceratitis rosa | reverse complement strand
CTGCACTTGTAAATCATAAGATTCCATAAATAGTCAAATAAAATGAATGCGGTCTCTTGAATTCATGATATCAATAGTTGTGACAAATTTTGCAAGCTGGAAATGTAAACAAAAATCAGCTGTTTGAGTTAACTCACTTTCGGGGGAAACGTTTGACATTTCATTCACTTAACAAAGGTCTTAAATGCATTTAAGTACTCGGTGGAAATAGGCTATTAGACCCACTTTTTTCTGTAATGAGGCCCTTGATAGAACGATGATTTGGGGTTTCCGTTGAGGCGGCGAAAGCCGAATCGCTGAAGAGCTTAAGGTCATACCGAAAGGAGCAGAGATAAAATAAACAATTAATAAGAAAAAATAAAAAACAACAACAAGTAAAAGCAGCACACATGTAACTTAATGGGATAACCATTGGCTCGTGCTGTGTGCATCCCAAATTTTCGTTCCAGTTCGAATACGGATATATAGTTTTAAATTTTTGCACCATCCCAAAAAATGTTTCGCCTGAGTCGGCTCTATAAAATTCAAATAATCCACCAACCATTTTGAAAAATAATTATTTGTGTTTTGGAAAAATTAAAATTCCATGTTTTTATAAATAAGTATCGCTTCCGCTATAATGATTTTCAGCCGAGCTCCACCTTAAAACAGCCGAAGGATTGCTTTATTTTTTGCATTCTTGGACCAGAATATCTTGCAGGTAATTTTTGTACTCTTTGGTATAGATATCCAGAATTGGCTCAAGGATTCTGATACGATTACGGATGAGTCCAAGGGGAGTTAAGTTAGTAGCTAATAGATACCCGGCTACCGACCACTGTGAGCAGCTCGATACTCGTTCGTTGCTCAATCAATCATCAATCGTAGAGGTTTACAAGTATGGAATCTTATGAAATTTGTAGAAATCTGTCAACTCTCGTTTGCCTATCAATCTCGGGGTTTGCCTGTCAAATATAAAATCATAATGGCTGCGGCCACGTTGGAATGAAGGATTAGCAGAATAAATACGCAGACAATGAAAGAATCAACGAATAAGGAAATGTCGTACCACAAAGGAGAGTAAATAATCTGATAGCGAATCATGATGGAATGAGGGAAGTTCAAATACGAAATGTCGAAGAAAAGGAAATAATGAAAATGATTTAGAAATCAGGTGATTTCAGCTGTTTTCCAATGTAAGCAAATAAAATGGCGCTTTCAATACTTGTAAACCTCTACGATGGCTCAACTGCTCAAATGATAGTTTCAAAATTCAATTTTGTTTGTCAAAATTTATTCAGTATTCGAATTAGTTTTATACTTTGCATTAATAAAATTAAAATTATAGAAAGGAGTTCTGGGAAGAAAGTAAATTTTTTTATTTAAAATCCTCGAGAAATTCGAGCTAGAAAATTGGAGCATTCAACAATGAGCGAACGTGCGAGCTCAAATGCTCGAGCAGCTCGTAACTCTAGAAGATATTCGAATTTTAACTTTATTAACAATTAGGCAATTCACATGCTTTGTATTACGTCATATGGTTTACTCAATGGAACCAGGTATCTGTAAATCCTTTCGCTTACCGGGTCCCTGTAGCCATACATGAGGCTGTCAATTATCTCAGATCATTGGTACTTTCTGATAACCGTATCCATATTTTCTAAGATAGCCAGACCGCATTTTGAGCCCTGGTGTCTGTAACAGTAAAATCTAAAACCGTAGAGGACTGCCACAGATTACTTAACCTGGTATGGGTACCGGGTCACAGTAACCGGGTAATGAGATGGCGGACAAGCTTGCAAGGAAGGACACTTTTCTTCCACTTTCGCCATCATTGAAGAGTTTGGGCATGCCGCTCTCCACTTGGAGTAGTCTCAACATATGTAATGTGGCGAGGACAATAGAGCCAGAATATAACAGTAGAAAGTCACGTGACCTTATCGAGCTGAAAAGGTAGAATATGTCTACAGTTATAGGTCTTTTTACATGACATACCATATTGGGCAAGCACGAGGAGAGAAAGAAGCACCGAAAATTTTAAGTTACTTTCTTTGTGAATGCCACTTTGGAGAAGTAGGCCGAAGCCTCTAGGGCGGTAACCTTTGGAGTCCGAAGCGAGATAGCGGGGGCTAAGATGCCGCAACTGCTCACTTTTGTAAGCTACACGCACTTAGATCGGGTGGGGGTCTTTGGGATCCTCAGTGATATCAGAGTGGGCCCGCTTGGAACCACTTTAACCAACCAACCAGCTAACATAATTAAATATAATACCAAATGCAAAACACTTTTGTGAGTCACTGTATATTTTTTCATGTTAAATTTGATTATCGATGGCAGCTCTTCTAAAATATTCTTAATCAAAAATATTCAATACACATTTTTAATTAACAAATTCTCTTAATTCTGCCAATTTCAACCTTTAATAAGTTTTTGAAATAGTTAAACCCTTCAGAGTTGTTTCTAAATTTAAACCTGTTTGCTGGAAGGAAACTCCTTTATACATCCGTGTTTTAACATTTCATTTAGTATGACATTCAAATATTTTTTTAATTCATATCAGAGATGCTCAGCTAACGAAACGATTTCATTTCATTTTGTTAATATGAAAAATAACCTTAACGGAATGATTTGGTTTCGTTTCGGCGCCATGTTGTCGAAACAAAATGAAATTGTTAATATTGAAACCGCACAAACTCATCGTTAACGTTTATTTTAGAATGTCTGCTTGCTATAACATACATCACACTATAATTTTAACATTTAACATTATCTGTTAACGGTTTAACATCAACGACAGGTTCTCGTTTCGGGTAAAAATGAAATAAAATCTATTTTGATAACTGCTTAGGCGTTTACATTTTCAACATTGCATGTTTAACCGAAACGATAAACATTTTTTGATTAACTGGAAATTTATCGTTACAATTCAACTTTTTCCTGATACCTATAATGTAATGTTTAATTTATTTTACATAGTTTTTGTATTTTGATATACAAATAAACTGTACAAAGTTAGTAAATCCTGTGTACGGAGACTATTTTTAGATAAATATGCATATATGTAAATGTTTCTGCCTTCGATAGCTATTTTGCTATTCACTGTTCTATGCCTGTATTGGCAGCTTTTCTAGCAACGATTGAGTACGAAATGAAGATTTATTCCAAAACTCATCGGAATTTAAATGCTAAAGAAACTAGAAAAATTACAATGCAATAAATTCTGGTAATTATAGATGTATGTATGTGTTGGCATACGCTCAACTGATATAATTATTAAAAAGGAATACACAAAGAAATTCATTTTCTCTTCTTTTATTTCACGTCTATTGAGCCTGCATAAGCTCATATTTTTTCATGCTTTTCGTGTCTTTCCCGTTTTTTTCTTTTCTCTAATCTACTTTTTCATAATCTTTCTTCTACGCCTTCCCATTATATGCACCGTTTCTTTGACAGCACAAGAATTTCGATCAATTTTACTTAATTTTGCACCATTTAACCTACGGCCATTAATAATTGCATACATACACGTACCTACACGCTAGTATATAAATTGATGCATATAAATTTCTATGTCGTTTATTCCTTTATCTTAATATACAATCAATTTGGTGTTTTTCCGTGCTACTCGACAGCCTAATATTTTCTACTTGCTTTTATATAAATATGTATAGTATAGTAAATTTGTCTGCATTAATTTATTTGTGTATTTAAAATACACTTACTATGTACATACAAATATGTAAGAATATCAACAAAAAAAAAAAAAAAAACAGCAACAACAACAGTGACAAAAACCGAATTTTATTAATATACAACAATTATGAAAATGTCTTTATTAATGATCGCAACTAAACACCAAATTTACCAGTCGAGTGCCTTTTAACAATAACAACAACAACAATAATAATACCGTAGCAAGCACGACGGTAGTAAAAGCAGCGAAGTGCAGTGTGAAGGGTCGCCGGGTCGCGTCGATTTGTCTGCTGAGCTGAATCTACCGCAAACATTCGAGTGCGCGATAACTGCCAAACACAAAAACACTTACTCACAAGTAAATACTCGTATATGTATTTATATATAAATATATGGTATATGTAAATTTGTATTGAAATTGTGTGTATTTGCTGTGAAGACAATTGGAAAATGCCAATAATCGCTCACTATTGTTGTTTTGTTTAGTATGAAACGCCTTCGTGATATTGTTGTTGTTGCTTGTTTGTATGCATACGAGTATGCTTCAATTTATCAAAAATAATAATAAAATAGATTTACTTACATCAACGGACTACACTCACAGCCCGATTGGAGCGGTGATGAAAGACGATTTAGTGTTATGTATGTTTACTCTTTTGCTATAAATAATTGCAGACAAACTTAATAATGGCAACCGTTTACAACAACGACAACAATAAAACGAACATATTCGATCTTTCCATATTATTTCATATTTATAGTATTGGAATATTGCTAATAGCGAAATGTTTTTTCTGAATACTCTTTTGCTTTTTATTAGCTTAAAGGCGACTTTTCACAGGATTTATTTTTGCATTAAAATACGTAATCATCAACAAAAAATATTTGCCTGTAATATGGAAATTTTAACAGGATAACAATCCAAATCATACGAAATAAGTTTTTGACAAAAACTCCACCAATGTTTTAGAATGACCATCATTCAGCCCAGAACTGAGCTCTGTGGTCGTTGGTGTTAAAATATCCTAAAAATGGCAAGCAATATCAGCGGTACGCTGTCGAAATCTTATAACATCAATGCGAAATCGGTGTGAGGCAATATTGAAGCAGAAGCGTTATGCACCCAAATACTAACTAAAAGTTAACATATTATCTTAAATACCATTATTTTTTCTGATAAAGCATTTTCGTTTCTAATTAAGTGTCGCTCTCAATTCACACAATTAGAAAACAAATTATACAAATGCGTGCAAAAAGATCATTCAATTTAAAATAAGCATCGTTTCTAATTAGCTGTCAACAGCTGTACATATGTACATAAAAATAAA
>JAWMAG010000025.1:4745000-4770000 GCA_037013455.1 Ceratitis rosa | reverse complement strand
GGGGAGATTTCTCTCCAATCGGAGGGTTCTAAATGACGAGAAGTGAGATGCACTTGTCCTACACCTCATTTAGGGTGCGGCTAAAGCTAATAAACTAAATCGATATCATGTAGCTGAAACAAAGAAATTATTTGTTTCATTAGACTCTAACAGTAAAGGAACTGGTGTTAGTTGAGTTAGTAAAATTTTTTAGGTTGACAACAAAATAAATTTGAAATAATTTGTGTAGAATGCAGAGCGCCAAAATTTGAAATTAGAGTATTTTCAATCAACATATTTCAATATTTCAAATATTTATAAAAAATAAAACGTAGAAAAATTTTGTAAAGATTAGTATTATCTTAGAAGCCAGTCTGGTTTAATTACTCTATTATGAAATATTTTTATGAATTTAATTGCAAAGCTTTATAAAAAAATTAAACCACTGAAAACCCTTCTCAACGCTTCTTGAATTTGTTTTGTTGGCAGGAGTTAGGTTTAGGAAGCTCTAGGGCAAATTATTTGAAGGTTATATCCGATATGTATCCTACCAAACCTTCCTACATTTCAATCAGCGAAACATCGTTCCTCCTAAAAGCATTGTATCGCCTGGTGGATACCTATATCAAACAAACTGTGGAAGAGAAATATACCCTCAAAAGAAATACAACACACCTTAATGTGAATAGTAGAATCAATATTTGAAAACGGAGACATGTTATTTTTGTTAAGTATTTTTTGGTGTTTCATAATGGAAATTCTAATTAATGCTTGAACAACGTTTACAAATCGTTCAACTTACGAAAACTCGCGTTCGGTAAAGAACGTGCGCTTTGCCCAACTTATGGTCAACACGATCAGCCTACTGAGCGTACTATTCGCAACACCATCACCCATCTTGAGACCCAGCGTTCATTATTGGAAAATATTCTACTGAATGAAGAAAATATAGCGGCCGTAGCTGAGAGTGTACACCGTTCACAGTAATTCGAGTTGACGTCTTTTCATTCAGAAAAAACCACGGTTTGGTGTGGATTGTGAGCCAGTGGAACCACCGCTGAAAACGTAACCGTCAATGGTTACCGTTATCGCGCCATGATAACCGAATATTTGATGCGTGAGATTGAAGCTCGTGATCCTGACGACATTTGATTTCTATAAGACGGCGACACTTCATCCACACTTCGCTTCAATCAATGGTCTTATTGAGAGAAGGGAGCAGAGAATTTCACGTTTTGTGCCGGTCGATTGGCTACCAAGATCCTTTGATATTACTTTTTCCTGTGGGAATATGTAAAGTCTCAAGTCTGTGCGGACAATCCCGTTTCGATTCAGGCCTTGGAGCAAAAAATCATGCACGTCATTCGCCAGTTACCAGTCGAAATTCTCGAACGAGTCAACGAAAAATGCACTCAGCGAATGGACCATCTGAGATATAGCCTCGGCCAACATTTGAAAGAGATAATCTTCAAAAAATTAGTTCCAATGTTCTTTCGAACGATGAGAAACATTGCCTATTAAATTTGAGTTTTTTGTGTTTTTTCTTTAAAAGAGTAGGGGGCCTTGTAAAGAATCACCCTTTACCTGCAGTCTTTAAATGATTGGTTAGTGATGATTGTCATGGCATGTCGATTTTGGGAGTATACAAGGCGATGCAATATATCCAAAATTAATTGCAAAGTATATGACGTGAAACACACTGTGTTCTCACTAGAGGCAAAGGATTTAAACTACTTGATTTAAATCGGCATTACCTGTTAGCTTCCCATGCTTTCAAATTAGGTCTGGTTGATGACAATATTTAAAGAAATTGCAGTGAACATGAGGAAACAATAGAGGATGTAGTACTATAAATGAGTGTCCAGCGCTGGACAAACAGAATATTGGCGAGAATGTGTGAGATAAGTTGAATCAATAAGGAACAAAGGAATATAATTCCCTTTTTAACTGGTCAAAAAAGTAGAAATGTTCTTCGAGCTATAGATAAAACAAAATGAGCAAATATACGTGTCTTTGGTCGAATTTAGTGCATCTGATAACACTATGAACGTAATGTCGTCTATATGCGACTCCTAAATGAAACAACTAGTTTCACTTAGCGTTAGCTAGTTAGAGTTTCTTATGAAAACAATATCACGGTGTTGTTAATCTTACAGATTTTTTGTGGTAAAATTTGCAGAAAGGTGGCACCTTTGCCAGTCTTTTGTATGATTACTAGCACAAAACTGCATTTCTCAACCACTCTTCAATGCCTCTTTTCATTGCGTTCTGCATAGTGAAACAGTGATAACAAAATATTTTAAGAAAAACGAATTCTAACAAAAAATGTATAATATTAAATAAAAAACGGAAAGATGAATACATGCATTTCATTATAGATAAATACCATATTCTAAATTGCAGCACAATATTTGCCAAGGTGCAGATTCAGCTGAAGAGCGCGAAATTTCTCCCTCAACACCAACAACAGAAAGCTCCGTTATTTTACCAGCCAAGGCAGTGACAATTGCTTTTCGCATCGGCTGTACTCAGTTTGGCGATTTTAGCAAATAAATTTCATTTTTAGTGTTGTATTTGACGTTGACAGTACTGTAGTGAGACTGCCGGAATTCGCTTGTTGTCTGACAAATTTAACAAAAGCATCCTTGGTAGCAATTTGTGACAGCGTTCGTTCTCTAGCTGTTAGTAAGATTTTTTTACAATTTTTCCTTCTTGCTATCTCTCTTTGCTCTACTTCTCTATAACACTGGCATTCACTAAAAAACAACAACAACTTACTGTCTCCGTTGATTGGGGGTTTTACAGATAGCTGAGATTAATTTCGTACTTATTGGCTATTTTTCGTTACTACGCCTCCTTCGCCGCCTCCTTCATTTCCATGCACTTCGCAGCCAGCTGGCATTTACCATTGAGACAGTTCATCATATTACTTGTACCTTGCGCTACATTGGTACTTCTCTTTCGCTCTCCCTCCCACTCTTTTGATTCCTTTCCTTCACTATTTCCTGGTGACAGTTAGCAGTTCACTACTTTTGTCCGATTTGAGCTCAGCAATCTTTCGGAGCAAAACTGTGTGTTGAAAGGCTAAAATTCAATGTTGACAGCTGAGATTTTTAGCTCATTGTTGAATGTCTAATTTGTGCTCAGAAATGGTTGATTGGGCGCTTATGTAGAAACTTACTTGCATTCATATTGGTATACCACTTATATAGAAGTTAAATATATATACAAATTATCACCATAAAAGGATTGATATGGAATCGTTAAAGAAAATAAACAGAGAAAAAGAATTACTGAAAGAGCGCAGGGTAATTGTGATCCGCAACTAAATTTCGTCGCGCTCGGAATAAGCAAATGGCATATAGTGAGAACTAAATGAAATCTGATAATTTTATTACCATTTCTTGTAAAGAAAATCGTCTATTCGTGATTTTCCAAAATCAGCCAACATCATTGACTTTTCATCTTTAATGATTTTATTAAAAAAAATTAAATTTGGCATCGAAACGAAGAGCTTCGAGAAGTCAACTATTAAATTTGTAAAATGAGCTGCCACCACTTTATTTGTAGTAAAATATTATGGGAATCAAACTATGCTTATTTTTCTTAATATGTATTAGTTAATTTTTTTATTGTTTTTTCATTCAAATTTTTTATATTTTTTTCATTTTTGGAATTTTTTATTCAGCTGAGTAATAGAGTAAAAGTAATTGCATAAGAAAACATAACATTAAGCGCGAGTTTCCTTTAGCCACACATGACACAAGACCTCTTTAATTATTATTATTATTTGTTCATTTAAATTTTTTAACAAAAAATGCCACTTTACGAGCAGTAGGAGAGCAATTCATTGCGAGTACAAGCCTTTAGGCAGCATTCATCGTATACACCCTGACGACGACCACGTTATTTGGTCATTACATTGAATTCGCCACCAAGTATCTTGGCCATAAAGGGTGAGTCGGCATAAGGATAGAGTAGCAGGTCACTCGCCACATCCTTGCTGATTTCGAACTCTTGCCACTGCACTGAAAAGATAGATTTTTTAAAAGTTTTTTGTCTTACTTCAATAGATCAACTAACAAAAGAGTGAAGTTGGAAAATTTATATTTATAGGCTGATCACAATTAGCTCACTATACTGCGCTTGCTCTAAAATATACTCACATGATTTCTTTATTTTCGCATTATAACCGTTCCAGCAAATCTCATCAAGTGCATCCGATAATTCACGTCCACAAATACGCTGTGTGCTGCTGCCATGCTGGAAAAGTGCTGCCAAAAGGAGGAGTGTGGCAAAAGACTGCAATACATTTATTTTGAACATTTTTGCTCAGAGGTACGTTGCTCAGCTAAAACTTTTCTATCTCTTGCAAATGCTTATATATGTATATATCAGTTAACATCAACTTAAAACTCTGCTATATACATATGTATGTATTATATATGCACATAAGGTGTCAAATGAAATTAGCGCAAGTGTCAAGAAATAATCTTCCTTACGTGTATACTCAACTCTATTGAATATTTATGAGTAGCTGCCAGCTGTTATTAGAATCAACTCTTACAACTTAGTTGGTGAATAAAAAAAAATATCTAGTGATAAAAACTAAAATAGTTTGTTGGGTGAGATCATTTATTTGGATGATGGCTTAAAGCTTCATTGATGCACGAACTATGCCGAAGTTCTTTTTGACCTCACCAAAATGCGCCCAAAACTATGCTGCATAATATCAAAAATATCGTAATTGTCGTTTGATTTAATAAAAAAAAAATAACTAAAATTAACCAATAATTTTGCTTGAGTAAATTTCAACTTGTGACAAAAATAAATTTTATGGAGTGCTATAAATTGTTTATTAAAAGGAATTTAGTATATTTATGAACAAACATTTCATATAAAACAAAATTAAAAAAAAAAAATAATATTTATATTTCTGTGTTCGTTTTTCATAAGCTCAAGACTCCTGCCTTAACCCCTTTTGATGTTTACTCCAGAAGAATCGGCATTTGATTGCAGTAAGACAAAATCTCGTTGTAAGTGCACGCTTTGTTGCAACATTCATCGTATACACCGATCTTGGCAACATTTTCAGCATCACGATGACGACGAGTTTTGGCCAGAGAATTGATGTGCTCGCCACGCATTTTGCTCAAGAAAGGGAAAGTTGCATAGCCGAAAGGCAGTTCATCGTCAATTTCATTATTGCTCAAATCATCCCATTCCACTGCAAGGGAAGTTAATAAAGTTTGGCTACACTTAAATATACAATACATATATATAAAGTAGTTTGAGAGACTCACTGGATTTCTTAAATTTTGTGTTGTAACCATGAATGCAAATAGTTTTGAGCACCGCATCCAATGCTGGACCGCAAACAGTACGCCCAGAGCTTTGATCCAAAACTACTACGACTATTAGTAGCATAGCACAGATTTTCACTAAGCCCAACGACATTTTATTGCAAAATATATTTATTTATTTTTGAAATACTTTCTTTCTTTTACTTTTTACACTTTTCTTTGAGGCGGTGTGAGCCAACTGATGAAATTTGAGATTTCGACAAGCTTTTATATACGAAAATTTTTACAAATTTTAGCTATGTCTTGTTTATATCCCGATTAACAATAAGTGTGTGCACGTGTTGGTACATACACAGTTATAAGGCTTAGCATAATGTTAACTTAACGTATACCAAGAACATCTAATACTAAAAACAAATTTCTACATAATGAATATGTTGCATATTTATGAGCGCACATTTACATATTGACACAATTAATATATGCACTATTACGTTTATACAAAATCGAACTCACTAGGGTATTAGTAATTCAACATGTATTATATACATATGTATACGTGTACGTATGTATATGATTATATGTGCAGTGAATTGTTGAAAGCAAAATTAGTAATCTATGGCATGCTTGAAAGGGTTTCAAAAGGTGCGATAACAAGTCTAAATCTAAAACTTTAAAACCCGTTCAACTGTAATATTTTTTAAAGGAAAAGTAATTAAACGGATTTTTGCATATCTTTCCATTTTATGAGTATTTCAATACCTCACTTTGTGTTTAAATTATTATTATGTTTATTTTAATTTGAACCTTATATGACTTAAAGTAAAACTTAGTTTAATTACAAATTAAAAAACAAAATTTATTCCAGACAGAACGGTTAAAATTTTTAAAATAGAACTGGTTTGATATTTTGAAATTTAAATATGAAATTTGTTTTCGGTTACGCCCACCTTTCAACCTTGGTTTTTTACAAAGAAGCTAGATGAGATACTGCAGCAATTTTTTTGATCATTTTAACCCTTTACATGTCATTGAACTTGTTCATATCTAAGTTTTGTCAAATATTTCTGAACATACGATTTAATATTCTGGATATCTCAATATTTCTTAAAAAACTTTGTATTATATTTGAAGAAGCGTAAATTGAAGTTTTGAAAATTTTGTTCTATCTGACACAAAACTTTCCCAAATAAATGTTTTTTCTTTCCTCACAAACAACAAACTAAAAGAAATTAATTATTGGAATTTTTAAAAACTACTACCATGCAAAATTAACTTGTTTAAAAAATGTGAACTGAAATACAAAACTCTCTTACAAAATTTATTTAAAAAAATGATATTAGTAAAATATTTGGGTTTTAAAATTTCATTTTCCTATAAATCGAAACGGATTATAGGGTTCTAAAATACTTAATTTTAGAATATTATTCAGAATTAAGGTGAAAGAAATGGATTACCTTGTACTCAATATTCTTGAAATAAAATTTATGACTTTACCTCTCATAATATCATTTTTCATTTCAAGAATTAAATTATTTTTCTTTAAAATCTAAATAAACATTTTTTGAACTTCAACTTATTGCTTTGAATTACGGTTTAGCTTTTCTAGAATCCAATAGATAGCCTTGAAATCTAGTATACAATATTTAAACTATAATGTATTTATTTAATTAATATATTTTAATATCTCTTTTTTAATTTCTTTTTTTTAATTTAATATAATTATTAATTAATATTTTATTTAAATGTATTTATTTTAGTATTTTATTAAAAAAAATTTCTTTACTTTAAAAATTGCCAGAGAATATATATAGAGAGTTCTAAATCACACTTTACCTTCTTCTAAATCCAAATCTCTTTTTTATTTATATTTGGCCAAATAATCTACTTTTCGCTTAAAAATTTTTCTAAATATCTTTGTTATATTCCGATTTACCTATTTTAAAGTCTAAATAACTATTATTATTAATTTGTTTTTAATTATCCTTTTGAATCCGCAAATTGTAAATTAAACAAAAATGTTTAAAATCCCTCATTCAGGTTTTATTTTGCAATAATTAACAAAGAAATTTAGCAAATGTTTGTCTTAATTATTTTATTATAAAATTTTCATATAATTATTATTTTTTTTCTTATATTTTTTGAGTTTCTTTAACAGTGCATAACATTTAGAATTACTTTTTATATAAACACAAAGTTGATTGTGTAACAAGTGTGTCGATTTTCATTGGGTATCGAGTCAAAATCCATTCAGATATAACGACATAAAAGTATTTAAAAGTATTTACTTGCAATAGGCACGCAATTCGCTCATTTTGCAAGGTTTGCGACAACATTCATCGTAAACACCCTCACGGCGCCGACGAGACTTGGCCACTGTATCGACTTGACCACCATGAATCTTCGCCAAGAATGGAAAGGTTGCATAGGGGAAGATCAGTTCATCATCCAAATCCTTTGAATCCAAGTAATTTTTATCCAAATCGTTTTTACCCAAATCATCCCATTCCACTGTAATTTAGAGAGTTTCGAAAATCATTTCGTAACTAAAAATAAGAGATAAAAATATTTCCTTCAAACTACTCACAAGACTTTTTGAACTTCGTATTGAAACCATTCTCGCAGATAGTGCTGAGCACCGAATCCAGCGCTGGGCCGCAAACACTCTGCTCACACGCACTCCGTTGGACACACACCATCAACGTGGTGAGTAAAGCGCAGATTTTAATTAAACTTATTGTTGACATTATCGTTTGTGTAATTTGTTTATTATTTACTTTATTACTTATTTACTTATTAGTAAATAAAAATTAGAACTTTTATTTTCACACAACTCTTTGTTGAAGGTGTGCAAAGTAACTGATGGTTTCTGCAAATTCCTGTGGCGCTTTTATATTAATGACTTTGCGAAAGTGGCTCATGTGTTCGTCGATTATGGCATACATATAACAATACTATGCATGTTGCTTCATATACCTACAGTTGTGTGTGTGTATGTATATAAAAATAGCATACGCTGATTTCACACATATAACGCCTCGCAGCCTACAAATCCGCCAAGGACACCTTGCATTTTCGCATAATTAAGAGTTATGTTTAAATGAAAATTACGTAAGTAGGCGTTAAGTGTGTGCAAAAACTAAATTTTAAGTGAGTTAAAAGCGAAGGAAATAATTTAAAATAATTGAATACTTCTTATGATTCAATCACTGCGGTAGTATGACAAACTACTTGGAGTTTATATGAGATTAAAATATTTGCATACGCAGATGTATGTATAATATAGCCTCTTTGAAGAAAATGGTCATGTACTCTGCCCTATCCGCAAGATAAGCAGACCCTACAGTCTTCTCCAATTATCGCTGGATTATTCTTTTTAATATCGCATAGAAGGTCCTGTTGTGTATTTTTTTTTGTAATTAAAACCTTCCTTCTATTATCTTATATGGTGGAGTAAGAGTTAGGAGCAGATTCACCATTTGCCAGATACTCAACACAAAAAAAAACGGGTGAGAATATAATCATTACACAGCGCCTCATTGTAGACCTGGAGAAGTATGTATGGCCGATATGCTTAAATTTGGTATTCCTGTAAAACTCATATGGCTTTGTGAGCTAATACTTAGAAACATCAAAGGCTCCATCATGATTAGGAAGAATATGACTGAGCTGTTCGGTACCAAACATGTGACTTCACGAATGTGAACAACGATAATGCAGGAGCATCGTCAACAAAAATACGGTAAACGTATTCGCGTCTTGGCTCTGACTTCACGGTGGAAAGTCACAATTTTGAATCTTTAAATGTTTTCGATAACCAGTATAAACACCAGTAATACTGTCGGAATTGAACCTACTATTACCAACAATTGCTTCTTTGAAGTCGATTAGCCAATAACAAAGTAAGGACCTTTCTCGACGAATAAAGACCAAACACTAAAAGTCGCTCATCACCACCGTTTTGTTTATTGACGCAGAAGCGAGGACAAGCTTTACAAGATATTTGGCGATATTGGCATAGTTATTTAAGATATAGCGACTCAGTATTGTTGTCCGAATAGATAAGAGCACTCTGTGTTTGAAAGTAATCGATGGAGTACCTGCTAGTGGAAGCAAAGGATGGGGAAACACTTCATTCCGGTGGAAAGATCACTACCTTGCTTCACTTTTACATTCGGCGAAAAAATAATAGACTAGTTTGGTATCTTTGACTCGGTTTTAATTTCGTAAGCAGTACTTATGCATATTAAAAGTAAGATGATGTATTTTTTTTAATTAATTTATTTTATAAAGAAAAATAATTAAACAATAATTATCTTGTTTATGAACAAAAGCACTGACTGTTATAGGTTTCGGCTTTACTTATAATTAGATATAGTATACTAAATATACAAGGGGGAAAAGTGTGAATTTGTAACCTTCCCATGAAAATTTTAATTGCGAAATATAAATCTCCCAAGAGTATGGTAACACATTTATACATACAATTGAAAAGTGTGTGGGACTTTTTAAGATGAACTCTAAATCTAAATCAGGTTACAGGTCAAGAAAAACATATGAATAAGGTTTGTGCTATTTTCATCCGTCTTCTTAAGGTGTTCCTAAGGTTTGTTGCATTTGAATGTGGTATTTCTAATTACATTTAATTCCACGAAGTCATCCAGACTGTGTGTGAAACTGTTAGCTGATTTGTGCCACAAAATGGGCAGGGCTTCAGTTCCTTCCAAGGAGATGAAAACTGTGTGGCCAATTCAAAGTCAAACAAAGGTTCTTATTTTGTTACACAAAATAGCTGAAGGATACAGAGGCTTAGTATTGTCAAAGTTCATATATTTATAATGGTGTTGGTGGCCGATCCGTTTGGAAGAAACCTAGGATTGCAAGTGAACGGTTATTAAATTTTTAATGTATTTTTCGATGAAATAGTCAAACAGATGTATTGGTTCAGTGCCGTCGGCCTTTGCCCTTTAATAAGCAAATTCGTTTCCTTTGATACCAACTTGTCCAGGTACCCAAATAATATTTATTGAATTTTTATTTTGCCAGAGTATCTTCCTGATACTGGAGATGATGAAGTAATGATTGGTGCAGCTTCAATAATATACTTGTCGGAGCAAGCAAATCGAACCGGTTCTAGTAATGCAGCTGATTCGGCTTTATATACCGACCAGTAAATTGTCAGAGCGCAGACGGTATATAATATATATTTGTATGTTTTGAGTTCCTCCTCTAATAGGTGGAGTCCGAGATGATGTTTTTTCCAACAAAGGGTCGATTCTAAACCGGCTCCGAACGGCAGCTAAAGTTTCCTTTATTACGAATTATACTCGAAATTCCCTACGAGAAGTTGATATTCCCTACCGAAAGGTGGACGCGATAAGAAGAATTATTTTTTTAGAGCTTAAAAAGGGAATGGCATATCAACTTTGGTTCAAACTATGCCAGAAGAAGTAGAGGTACACTAATCAAAATATATACCGGTATGATCAGAATATCCATTTGAGTAGAGATTGCCACTCCTGCCTTTCCGTCTGTCAATTTGTTTGTACGCAAATTGGCTCCTCAATTTTTGACATATTTCAAACGGACTTGGTAGACAGATGCTCTGCTACATTTGAATGATCATTTGCTGGAAACGACCAGCTCGGACCACTTTAGCATAGCTGAGAGCCTAAAAATAACCGATTTTTTATAATTGAGGTTTTGGATAATAAGTTCTGCACACATATGATAAATTATATATGACTATAACACACAGCTCTCATACCCGGATTCTTTCAGATATGATGTTTTCGTGAAAACTGCGTCAAAAAAATATCTCAGATCATGAGATTATACTATATTATATGTATATTCATATCTGCAAGTAAATGCTGTCTCGAAAAATAATTGAAATCGGAGGACTAAATAAAATTTATTGAATTTTTAAATTCATAGTCAACAGATGTAAGGTTTCGTGTAAAAAATCCGTCAATTGAGCATCTAAAAGCCGAAGACTTAGTATTCTTTACTCGTATGTATATACAATACAAATTAATAGCAGAACACAGCACTCATCCAAAACAACGCTCCGACAATAACGCAACTTGGCAACTGTAATCATTTGACCACCATGAAGCTTAGCTAAGAAGGATGAGTTTCCATAAAGTTAGCTTCTACTTCATTAGCGTCATCCCCATACCATTTCGCTATAATTCAAAATCAATATTGTGATCATATTTTTTATATCAGAAATAAATTTTGAAACTATAAAATGCTAAGCTGCACTCCTTTGACTTTTTGAATTTCGTAGTAAATCCATAGGGGCACATAATTTTATTTTCAGTGTATTATCCAGTACACAACCGCAAATGACTTGTAGTAGTAACAAAAATATGCAGAATCTGATATAATTAAAATAACAAAAAACATAATAGTATCTTCGATAAACTGAAAAACCATCTGTTTTGTTACTCTGTTCTTGATTGTCCTTTTATACTGAATTTTGAGTGGGAAAATAACTCAGATGTATTTATAAATGGAAAAATTCTATAGTTTGACAGCAACTGCGTCTCCAACTGCGTATGTATATGACTTGACCACATCTGGTCACTTAATTTTATGAATATTTATAAACGAATGCATAAATAGGAAGATACACATGGACACGTGTATGCAACGTGTGTGTATTAGTGATGGTTTGGAAGCTTCGAGATATCGAAATAAAAATTTAAGTAGACAAAAATATATATGCATTAATTGTAATCATACATACATACGAATATGTACATAACTATCATTTCTCCTATGGAAAAGGCAAAAGGTATTTTTCAACTCCATATTTTCCGTTCAAACATCGATGACATTTTCATTCTTCGAAATTATTTTTATAGTCAGCTATTCCTTGTACATAGGTTATATTGGATGTGTTCTTCAAAGGGTTGACTGTAACTACTTAAGATGATCGAGCTAGATATGAACATATCCTTATCGAACTCCATGAAAGTGAATTTAGCTGCGCTTGTCTGTTCGCCCCTTCGCTTGGGTCATCTCCTATGAATGTCATGTCTACCTTTTATGGTGTCTAAGCAGGTGGAGGAAAAATTTAGCACTACGTTCGTTAGAAAAAATTAGCTTTAATCTATGCCGTAAGAGGCATTTGACGCTACGTATACCGCCCAAGGGAGCAGCGATAGGAAGAAGCAAACCAATTAGATAATTCGATATCTGATCTGTACCATAAGGTGGCAATTTCTATTCCAAACTGTAAACTCACTTCGCCGATCATTTAAGAATTCAAAAACTCAAATAGCTTAAAATTTAAGAAAAACATTCAGAGGGCGTATATACGTATATCAAGAGTAAACAAGCGTACAACATTAGCTTTCGCTAGTCAAAAGAGTGAAAAAAACAGTTTTTGGACAGATGCAAGTTCCTTTAAGTATTTAGAATTCGAGATTTAAGATTTGTATAAGACTCACTCGAGTACAAAGTAAAAAAAATTGGCTGATTTGCCAAAAAGTAAGCCATGGCGAAGACCTTTACATGTTCAGAGGATGCTTTTCGTACACTGAGTTAGGTAACATGCCTTCCTCTGAAGAACTAACAGTTAACAGTTTATACTAAGTCACCTTCAACTGGCTAATGGTTTTAATGAGGATCCTTTATTTCCAGGCAGAAGTACAAGCGTAGTGCGTAGTGCGAAAGAGCGATTGAATTTAAGAAAATGAATTTAATTTGTTATTTTTAATTAATTTTCTAAATTATAGCGGACGCAATAGCCGAGCGGTTAGCATTAAGTACTGCCATTCTGTATCTGGAGCACAGGGTTTAAGTCCTGGTTCGAGCAACATCCAAAATTATAGAGCAATATTTTGTTAAAATAACATAATCGTAAAAACATGATAATAGCACAAATTTATTATTATTTTCGTATGAAAATATCAAATATCCCGATGGGTTAACTTCATTCCCAATCAGCAAGTAAAGCTGCATATATTTTGCGACGCCACCGCAAAGGGGTACTGTCCCAGTATCTATGTTCGAACTATTCAGGGCTCCAACAGCTCCGTATGTCGTTTGGTCTTCAAAGTCACAGTAGACCCTCCACGAACTGCTAGGCTACCCTGACTCGCAGCAGTACAATCCAATCCAAATCCCTTGAAAATAAAGTTTGAACTGTGGTCCGATTCCGAAATTATGTTGGCTTGGTTGGAAAAAGCACCACACTCTCGGACAGCTTTCGCTAAAATGGAATTGCCTCAATTAACTTTCCAGGACAACCGTAGAATAACACCAATCAGCCATTGGACATATCAACCCTCCGGAAGTCAGTATTCACTACCGGAGATAAGATGCCTGAGTCATCCTCGACAGATTCTCCTCCTTCTCTCAAGCTCTGAAAGCGATGAATTACATTGTTAAATTTGTTAACCGAATGAAAGATAAAATAACGAAATCTCCGAATAACTGCGCTCGATTTTTTCCCTTCACCATCAGTGCTACGTATAAGATCGATCGATATTAGTATTAATGTTTAATAAATATTATCAATAAGTACCAAGCCCCAGGGGCTTTCAAATAAAGTCACAAAATGTGTGCACACATTCTTTAACGCAAAAATCTTATATAAAAAGGTGAATTGCTCTTCAATAACCCGAGAACCGCTGCATCGATTTCTGTAATATTGATTTCGAAATACTTGTGGATGTTTGGGGAAGGTTTAGGCAAAAATTGGATCAAGGACTGATCTATTTGAAAAATCATATTTATGGTTCGGTTTGCTTGGTAACAAAGGTAGCTTTTTGCTTCGATTACAAGTAACACTACTTTTTCTTCCGGGAAGTGGACCTGGGACCGACCTATTAAAAAATTTGTATTTATTATTCCAGCCTTTTTAAGGCCATATAATGAACTATTTGAAAAAATATAAATGTATATTTAGATTGTGTTCATGGTTATATCTGGTTGAATTTTTGGTACTATTGTATGTCACTTTATTTTAAAGCGTAGAAAAAATAATATTATGGGTAAATTATATTTCAATTCATACTTTTCTGCAACCTCCTTTACAGAGGGAATCGTAAAATCTAAATCGAACAAAATACAAACAAGCTACAACAGCATGTGGGGCGGACTTTCAGTAATAATTAATATACACTTTCATATTTGTATTCAATTTATTTTGCTTACATAATTTATAATAATTTAACTAACTATAATTTTCTAATTTAATAATGTTAAGTAATTTACAATTTTCTGTGTCAAAAATTTGTCTGATCTCCGCCATATCATTTCTAATCAGCATTAGTGTTTCCTTAAAAAACTTTGTTTACTTGCAGTATGAAGTCAATTCACTCATGCGGCAAGGCTTGCGACAACATTCATCGTAAACACCCTGACGACGGCGACGACTTTTAGCCACTGTATCTACTTGACCACCATGAATTTTAGCCAAAAAAGGGAGGTTTTCATAAGCAAAAGGCAATTCATCGCCTGCAACAGAGTTCTCTTGAGCACGCCATTCCACTGCAATGGGATTTTTTGGTTAAGTAAATTATGTTTTTAACAAAAAATTCAATATATTAAAGTATAGATGTTTTTATAATTTACAATTTTCCGCTTACTCACTTGACTTCTTGAAACGCGTATTGAAGCCATTTTCGCAAACTGTGCTAAGTACCATGTCTATGGTGGGGCCACAAAGCGTCTGATCGCTGGAACTTTGCTCCAAAGTGGCCAATAAAAACAAAAGTAATGCGGAAACTTTTAACAAAATCGAAGACATAATGGATATTTTTTGTTTCTAATTTATAAGTTTAAGGAAATTGTTTTGATCTCAAACACGTTCTCTTAGCTGCGTAAAGCGACTGATGTAATTTGCAACAATCAGCTGGGCTTATATACTAACGAATTTGCAAATAATATCGAGTAGGCTGATAATGTGGTAACATAGAATAGATGTGTGTGTATATGTACGTCATGAATATATGAAATAAGAATATTTCCGGTGCGAAAAAGAGAGGAAGATTGCAAAAATTGATTGCTTTTCAATAGATTCTTGCATATAAATATATACATATGTACCTTTATACTATATATTATGTAAAATATTTAAAAATAAATCTTCTAACCATTATAATTTACCTATTATGCCTGAATATGATTTTCTAAAACAATGAAAATATAATGAAAATTTCAGAGACAGTATATAAACACAGCTAACTTTTGCAAATTACAACAGTCGCTTTACATAGCTCTTAAGGAGAGTTAATAAAACTTAACTTTATTTTTTTACAGTTGTAAATTAAAAATAATGTCGTCAAACTTTTTAAGAGTTTTTGCATTTCTTTTCTTTTCATTGGCCATCCTGGAGCTTAGTTTCGGCGACCAGACGCTCTGTGGCCCCACCATAGACATGGTACTTAGTACAGTTTGCGAAAATGGCTTCAATACGCGTTTCAAGAAATCACGTGAGTACAAGTATATAATTCTAAAAATATCTTAATAATTTTCTCTAATTTTTTGAGTTTGTCATTGGAACGATAATTGAATTAACAAACAATCAAATTGCAGTTGAATGGCGTGATCAAGACAATACTTCAATGCTGGACGAATTACCATTTGCGAATGGAAACCTTGCTTTCTTGGCCAAGATTCATGGCGGTCAAGTGGATACAGTGGCCAAGAGTCGTCGTCGTCGGCAAGGTGTTTATGATGAATGTTGTCGCAAGCCTTGCCGTATGAGCGAATTGATTTCATACTGCAAGTAATTCAATGGTTTTTTTTCCGAAATAAATGGCATAGTGGGCAAAATTTTTGGACTCGTAAACAAAAATGATATATTTGAAATGAATATTTAAAAAATATAGGTAAATTGTTATTAAATCATTTGTTATGTGTGACAGATTTTACTGTAGAATGTGCGTAAATATATTATTAGTAAATTATAATAACATAAAAATGAAAATAAAATTTGCGTCTTCGTTTTATTACGAAATAACTTTAAACTTAACTTTTCGGTTATATGTGTTTGGAATTTAAAAAAAAATGTCCCACACCTTTTGTTCTTAGCAAACTGCAACTCTGGTACCACTAGAAATTATTTTCTTTTATATAACACGAGATCCATATGGAAATATATATGTTATAGTATTATGGCAGGACTACAAATATGAATTGGCTTGTGAAGTATTTATGAAGCCAACCTTTTTTATGAGCTTCCATTCATACTAGGGAAAGAAAAAGAACTTAGGATAGCATAAAATATGTGTATATAATTTTTTCAGCTTCATACCTCATTGCATACATTTAATTCGTATTAATCATATATTAGATAACCAAATGTGTCACGTGGCAAAATAGAAAGAAAAAATATTTGATTTTTATATTTTTTTTTTGAAATACATATACTTAAGAATGTACATTGGAGCAGTCATATATAGGGTTATCTATTTCGTGGTTTCAAAAGTACAGTGCTGTATTTTAACATCTCTAGAGCTTAAATGTCAAACCAAACAGGGTTTTCATAATTTTTTTTTGCGGCCATACTTAAAAGTCATGTATTTATGAAACAACCGCTCAACGCATTAGAATTGCCCGCTACAAAAATGGTGATTCAAACGTGGTCACATTTCGTGATTTAAGAGGAGATTATGGCGCACACAATCGTCCAACTACTCAAACAATTGGTAAAATTTTGAACATATTTTACGGATATTGTAAGGCCTGTGCAACTTAACAATCGCTGCTCTATGTGAAAGTGTAGCCGAATAGCCGAATTTAAATGCATTTTATTTACATTTATTATAGAAACCGCAAAGTGGATAACCCTGTACGTATGTATGTATTTCAAATCAAGTAATACTAACGTACATAGATATTTGTACAAGTCGACACCTAAATATGTATCTTTATACAAATATAAACATTTTCTATTTGTATAACATCAATATATAATATACGTGTATACTCGTATGTAGAGGATCTTCTCCTACAACCGGCAATGGGCCACAGAGATGAACGTGTCAGCGCGCGGAAAAGAGAAATGACTCGTGTTGAAAATCTTTTGTTCGAAGAAGTGAACTTAAAACTTTTTCAATTACGCTTTATGCGTTAATTAAGCCAACAGCAGTGGCAATAATACAAGTAACAACAAATCAAATAGTGAAAGCTTGCCATTAGCTACTACCCAGCAGGGAAAACTACTAGTTGTTAACTAGAATCCAACTAGCTTGCATTTTTGCAAAGCAAGGAACTCATGTATTTTTAACACCGACAATGCACCAACTTTAAACTAGTTACATAATAGTTCGTTAAGGCATGTTTAATTTTTACTTCCCAAAAAAATATGAAAAGAAAAAAAGTGAGTTTGCCTGAAGCGGGATTTGAACCGTGAACCTCATGCGCTACAGTGATAACCTCTAAGCACTCAGTTATCGTTACGATGCAGTGGGCAATGTCTTTTTTGATTCAACAGAGAATAACGGAGAATGTAGCACAGTTGAGTCATGCTACATTAAACAAGAACATACGGTGAAGCAAATTGTTACTATTCCTGTTACTTATGCATTGCTATAAAATAACCAACTGATTTCATTTCATCTTCACAGAGCTAGTTATTTACTCAATTTTTTCCGACTAGTCTAACTTAACTAACTTATCTATTCAGGGTGGTATATTTATATGTATGTAGCATATACATATAATATATTATACAGAGTTTGACGCTCTGCGTTGTGCGAATGAGGGTCGAGTGTTAATGGTTAAGTTAATGAGTAAATGGGTTAAACCAATTTAAATTTCAGCATAGCTGAAAGAAGAAAATTGCAAAATAAACAAAAATTAAAATAAAAATAAAAAATAAAAATGAAATAAAAATGTTAAAGAAATGTGATGGTAAGAATTTTCTTTTTTGAGTTTAATTCAAAGTGTCTTTAGCTGGCTTTTAAAGAATAAATATGTGCACGAGCTTTCGCACTTAGGTATAAATGTATGCTCACTCACCTTACCTCCCCATTCTCTGAAGTATATATGTTTAAATGCTACTAGGATTAAGGAAAGAGTCTATAGAAATTTCGTAAGACGTTCTTCATGCTGATTAATTAAATTAAAATTGTACACCTGTATATATAAACGGATTATGTAAAATGGGAGCAGACGCAAACATGCATATCGACGTTAAGGCACATGTGAGCTTCTCTTTTTGTTCTTTTCGAAGGTGTGCATTCAAATTATGGGTACATGTGTAAATGTATAAAAACATACATATGTACATCTATACATATAATAAATAGAGTTGTCTGCATATTTGTTTTTTGTGATCTCCAAACTATCCGGAAATTTCTCAGTTTGTTTCTATAGTTCCTAGTGAGGTTTGTATGAAAATAAATTTGGTGGTTGGATTTACTTGAAATTTGGTACGTAGGTGCCTTTTTATTTATTTATATCAACTAGAAGAATACTCTGCTTTTCGATAAGTTAACCAGGGACTAACTTGTTCAAAAAAAAAAAAAATAGTTTTTACTATTCGATTTACTTGTAACTCGGTACGTATGCTTAGATTATTTTGTAGGAAGACTACTGCTCTCTCCAGAACCGGTACAAAGATCCAGCTATTTGAAAAAGTCGTATTTATCGGAATATAAGAGTGACTTTTCACTTAGATTAGAAGAAAGGCATATATTTTCTCCGAGATCTGAACCAGAACCGCTCTATTAGAAAACATCGCTTATGTTCTGCGGTAGCGGGTTAAAAGCTATTCAACTTGAGTTTAAACAACTTCTGAATCCGAATGGCGAGTTTGGCTTGTGCAGAGAATAAGTAATCCACACATAAAAATATATAGTTAAATCTTTGTTATAATAAAACACATAAAATTTTGGATTAGATAATACTTAACTAGGGCTTCTTAACGTTCTTCGCAATACCAATTGAAACAAAAAAAATTATTAAATACGAAATACAGGAAGCCCCAACAATGTGTAGCCAGGTCTGCTAATAATAATTTCTAATGTAAAGGGTTTTACAATAGGAGGTGTTGTTTTGAATAGCCTGCCATTCTGGTAGATGTCACTTTTGAAGATGTAATCTTTTGACATTTGTGAAGTGAGACGATGCAACGACGCATTGAAATTTTTAAAATTCACTATAAAAATGCTGAAAACCTGGCAGAGACAGTTTGTAAAGCTAAACTATTTTTCGGTCGTCGTGATATACTGTGTCGAACAGAAATTGGTGGAAAAATGGAGCTGTTGGGACATGTTAGTGATGTGAAGAATAAAACACGTACACGTCACTCAAGAACAAATGAAAATATTGTTGATGTAGCAGAAAGTGTTGAAGAACTCCAGGTTTTTCCATTCCTCGCCGTAGTATGGAAGGGGCATTTCACAAACGTCATTACACCGTATTTTTCTTTGGTATTAAGGCTTATATATTGTAGTTTACTTTCAACAAGACGACGCTACGTGCTACGTTACCAACCAAACCACCACGAAACCATTTTTTAAGAGGAAAAGTTCCCTAATCGTGTTCTTAGTTGAAGAGATGATCGCAATTGTCCACCGAGATCTTGTGATTTAACACCTTGCGACTTCTTCCTTTGGAGCCATTTAAAAGTTATGGTCTACGCCAACAGGACAACATTGATGCGAGATCTCAAAGATGAATTTCGTGAAGCTATTGAGGCCACTATCAGCCACTTTCCGATTTGGTGATGTAAAATTTTATAAAAAGGATACGGTGATTTGGCTGAAATTGTGTTCCATTATTAATGGCATATCTTCCTCTTAATGTTCTTTTTTTGCATTTAAAAATAATATCTCTTATTGGGAATTCGTGTACAATTATGAGATATATGTATACTAAAGCTTCGCATTTAATTTATAACACATTTTGTTTTTGTATTTCACAAATTGAGTTACATAAGGTAAGTGATTAATTTCGAAAAAACCAATAATAAATAAATAAAAAAGGGTAAAGTATTTTTTTCTCAGCGCGAATCGGAAAATAAAAATACAATTCTTCTAATGAAAAAATAAACTTGTATAAAAGAGAAGAAATTATAAATTAAATTAAATAAGATAATATAAAACAAAATAGGATAATATGAAATTTATATAAAAAAAATTATTTATGAAATAAAAATAAAAAAATAATTTAAAAATAAAATAGTATGAGAAATTAAAGGAATAAAAAAAAATAAAAAATTTAACAAACTAAAATAAAATAAATGAATAAAATAAATACCAATAAAATCAACTAAGATAAAATACAACAAATTAAAATTAATGATAGTATATTAAATATGGAAACATAAAATAAAATTAAATAATATAAACGAAATTAAAATGAAAAGAGTTAAATTAAATTATGTTAAACTAAATGAATCAAAATAAAGAATAAAAATTTACAAAATGTACAACAAATTGTTATTAATTAGAAAAATTTTACTTAAGTAAAAGTTAATCAAAATGTGTTAAGCACTATTTTTTTTCTCATAAGAAAATTAAAATTTTGCTTACACATCTTATCATGTGTTTAACGAAAAATTATTTTTATATATTGTGTTTTTCAATTATATCTAAGATACATAGAATTTAAATCAAGTGAAATGTCTTTGAATACATAAGTTTTCCAAAAATAACTGAAAACTTAGAATTTAATTAAGTTGTCATCGTTTTTGATACACTTGTATTAATTTATAAAAATGAAAGTACGTTATATAGGAATTTCTGGTTGTTTTAGTACAAACATAGTTATATGCATTTAATTTTAGTTCGTAATGTATGAACACATGAATGTATGTTGGAGTGAATAAAATGGTGGTATTAGAAGGGATCTATGGAATTGTAATGGTTCAATTTACTGCCAAATTAAATGAAAGAATTTTGACAAGACAAGTGAAAATCAATTTTGCAACTAACAGGAATCTTCTGAATGCTTAAATATATGTTGTCTGTATTTGTAAAGCATGTTCAAGTGAATATAAACGTACATACGTATATGCACATAAATTCTAGTTAGTTCGAATGTTACGCCTTCGCCCAGAAGCTCTGCAAATTGTTTCCAACAACAATTCCCCCAAATTCCCGCAATCCTCGAAAGTTATTCTGCATTTAAGAATCTTGGGAAAGCGTATAAATTTTCTGCAAATAAATATGTGTGGGTGTACGAGTATAAAATCTCTATTTGTGTTTGTCATTTTCTAAACGCCTTACAATTATTTGATTTCATCATCATGTTACAACAACAGTTACAGCAAAACCAACTTCAATTCACAAATCACCATGACCGACAACAACAACAAGGTGCAAATATATACACATGTATGTATATACGTGCTACACCCACATGCACCAAATGAATGCCAAGTCACAGTAATCTATTTTGAATATTTAGTTTTCAAAGAAAACTTACATATACAAATGCATACGCATTGTATTTATGTATGGACATATAATTTTGGTTGTTAATATGTAGATAAATGTTTGGATCTGAGTGACTTTGTAGATAGTTAAATCAAATCACATCACTAACAGAAAACATGAAGTGAAAGCAGCCTTTAACTCAATATGCCTGTATGATGTATTTATAAGTAAGTTGTATATATATATACATATGTGTACATACGTACTTATGGATGCATAAAAAGCACCACTAGATATCTAATAACAATTCTTCGAATTCTGTGCTTCTATGCTCTTTTGTAAATCAGATATATCAGGTCAGTAATAGATAAAAAATTATATCTAAAAAAAAAAGTACAAAAGCCAAAGAAACAGAATTATACCCTATATATTATTTTGTTTCATTTTATTTTATTAAGTATTTTTTTTTTAATTTTTCATATAATTAATTTTTTAAATTTAGTTCTATATTATTTCTAAAAGGCATTTGTTTTTAATTAGTTATTATGTATAACTTAGTAGCGAAAATCGTATTTGGTTTTAAACGAATTGAATATTTTATTATACAATAAAGAGAAATAGTAGAAGTGACAGCTGTTTCGGAGATCACTACATCTCCTGATCAGACTTCTTTTGGCGGTAATCGGGCCAATGGATCCTGACTTAATAGGCGATTGCTCTACCACTGAGGCAACATCAGCCATGTAATCTATTATTGTAATATTCAATTCATTATTAATCTAAAGAGCGTGATCAGCACATGTTAAACTTCGTTCTACTAACAACTTTAAATATTTTTTCCATATTTCCATTAATATCTAGTTCCCAGCATGGGTCAAAGGAAAATTTTGCTGAAATTGCTTCAATTTGTTAGTCATGTTTCAAATTTAGAGAAAACAAGAGCACCGATGTTATATACATACATATATATACCGAATTTAGTAAAACGTTCGATGGAATAAACCATATAATACTTCTAAGCCCCTTCTCCAATGAATATCATCTTATCTCTGTAATAGAACGCTAAGAAAATTATGCAAAGATATCTTTGATGTATTTTCAAGCGTTCCACAATGTAGCCCCTGGGTCCGGTTCTGTTCTAGGTATTCATTAACGATTTGCTTTCAATTACAATATAAAGTATTCAAAGACTTTATTTTAAGTCGATGATGCAAACTTTTAAATCATATATCTCAACTACCAAAAGGTGCTTTTTACAAAATCGATTTAAATGATATGGTGATTTGGTGCAATAACATTGCTATGCCACTTACTCTTAACAAATGTGAAACTCTGTTATTTACACGCAAATTTCTTCTTTCATCATCTTATACAATAAATAAATATAGTCTTGAACAAACAAATAATTTTGTTGATTTGGGTGTAACAATGGACAGTAACTTTAATTTTAATGATACCATTTCGTTTTGTTAATATGAAATATAAACCTAATGATGGGTAACATGGCGCTGAAATGAAATAAAATTGTTAATGTTCACACCGCACAAAGTCATCGTCCTTTTAAGGGGTTATATACAGTTATGATTTTCAAAAAATCGATTTCTTTTTATTTTATTTTCTGTATCTAAATATATTTAAGAATACACACAAGAAATTTCAAATCGGTTCGGCAAATATTTTCGAAGTTACACGCACATTTGTAAAGACGTTTCGGAGCGCTTGGAAGTATATGGTAAGTATAACTTTAAACGCGTTTTTCTGAGAATGGTGTTTTCAAAGTCGGTGACCACTATAGCTCGAAAACGGCTGAACCAATTTGTACAAAATGGTAACACAAGCTTCTTGAATATATTTTTCAGCGATTGATCTAAGGTTTTATTTTTCCGATAAATACTTTTTTTATAAGCAATTTAAAATCGAAATTTCGCTGAAAAATCGACTTTTTTCTTTGATAAGGCGCCATTTTGACAAACAAATTTTTTTTGCTTATTCCTTTGTGATTAATCACTAGATTTAACATTACTTTAATGAAATCTGTTTGGTTTTTAAATTTCAGATGATCCAGTTCAGAGATAGAGTGGTCACCGCAAGACGTCTTTTTTCAGAGGACCTCCTGGAGATCAGCTGTAGCTCTTATCCAGAGAAATATTTTTACTAGTTATAAGGATTAAAATATTGTTGAATAATACCTAGTTATAAGGATTAAAATATTGTTGAATAATACCATAATAAGTATGTAAACTTTTTGAATCAAAAAATTCTAAAGACTTCTCAAAAAAATTCTTAAAAATTCGTTTTTTTTGGCCCATTAACTGTATATTACCCCTTAATTAGCTGGTTTCCATGATTTAACAGCACACTTCAATTATAACCCTTAACATTATCTGTGAACGATTTAACATTAATGACGGTATTTCTTTTCGGGTCAAACGATAACATTTCCTAATGTTTCAACCGAATCGATTAAATTTTTTGGATAACGTGCAATTCGTCGTTACGAAGCAGCCTTGCTTCATACTAATACTACTGTGTTTAAGTGTTTAACTCCCTTGTTTTTGTTTACGTCATTGGATGGACCAATATTGGAGTATGGTTCGGTGATGTAAAATCTTGGTTATAATTCTGATAAATTGGGTCCGTTGTTCGCTGTAAACTTATAAATCTACACACTCTTTCTAGCCGTACAGAAATGATGGGGTAAATTTAGTGAACTGATTTATGGTACAGATCATTTTTCTCAGGTGACTTAATTTTTATTTAGCTTTATTTAAACATTTCAATGCTGATGCTGTAATTCATAACAATGTACATATTTATATGAACCATTTCACCACTAATCAGTCGGTTAAATCGACTCATAACCTCTCTTAACAAGTAACTCACTAAATTACTATGGTAGCATAATTAATATAATATTCCAGCTGTTGAATTCGTATGTCTGTAGCTGAGCAGTTTTAAATCTCGATGTTTAACAAACTCTTGCTTTTCATGATTCGGCAAATTCCGTATGTCATCTGGATGGCGTCCCTCGTGTCGTTTGGACGGGAGGAGGGTAGCTAATGAAATTTTTCAAACAACTATTTGAATGTCCGGTGGGCATTTGAGACAATGAGATTGGATGAATATTTAATTCTCAGTACTTTTTATTTAATTTCCTTCGACATATCCTGAGCAGCTGGCAATTTTTTGCGCCTTATAAAAATATTTAGACAATATGTGCGGATTTATAAATTTTGTGTAGTATTATAGTATACAGCAACTGTTAAATTATATATTTATGAATATTTATTTATATAAAATATGTATATCTGAGCACTTACCGATTCGCGCCTGTGTATTTACAATCAGCAGCGGCAGGGTGAGGAGCGT
>JAWMAG010000025.1:4577500-4740000 GCA_037013455.1 Ceratitis rosa | reverse complement strand
CAAATTTTTGTTGTTATACATAGTTGCTGTAATAGACTTCACAAATAACTATCTTCTCCCGAACTTCTTTCATTGGTAATTTTAAGAAAAGGCTCTTTCTAACAGTTTGAGCAATTTTCGGCCTAGTATCGTTCTGAGCCGCCTCCGAACGGCCGATAGATTTTTATGGGGAAATTTTATTTCGTGTCGGAAATACACCCGGAGGGTTCTCATTCCTTCCCAGGTGCGATGTTAGTCGAACCAGGACTCAAAGACTGTCCTTCCCAATATCATTACGCAATGCTTTCGATACCAAAGGCGGATACATACCTTTAAAACGTACTCATTGCCTCTCATCGGTGGCTTTTTTCAACAACTTCGAATGTATTTCTCACAGGAAAAGGTCCATAAGCTTATATATAATTATGTATTTAAATGTTTGATCCCTCCATTGCCTTGCTGAAATTTGGAATCACCTTTCCTGCCAATTGGCCTTTCACATTTTATCATTTTAATTTGTTACAGAACGTTAAATAAGCATGCATGTCTTTCAATTTTATTTTCTTCTCAATTATATTACAAACCCCTTTGAAAGACTGTGAAATTTCGTTTTGTGCTTATTTCCTATAATTTTATTTCCTTTTTCTGCTTTCTTCGCTCGTGTAATTCCGTATCTCCTTTATTTGTCTTCACCTTTTTCCCATATTTTTCTGCCACCTCGCTCTTTATAAAGAAATAAAAATATTTATTTTACGTTCATTTTGTCCTTGCACCTTTTGTCAGTAGATTTTCAGTAGATATTTTTTTTTTCTCTTCTTTATTGCCCCAGAATGATAGTTGTGCTGTATTTGTCGTTGTTGATATTTGCTATAATATTTTTGTTATTCTTCGGTTTTTACCATCTGTTCATTATAATTGATTTTTCAGTTTAACTTTCTATAAGGGAAAGTGAATTGGCCTATAGCAACAATAACAACGAAAACAATGCTTACCCTAAATGGGGTATAGAGAGATTAACAATTTTTTCTAGTCTCCCCATATACACCTTTAGTCTTTAGTCTAACACACGCGCTCGTAAACTCAATATATCTAGGTGTTATTTTTGTTTTGGTAATAGCCATTGACGCTACTTCCGACTGACATCCGTCGGTTGAGAATATAAGCTGGCGCGGTATCGACGGGGTCATACAGCAAGCACCAGCTCATCGCTTGTGTCACTTTAATGTTTATTTGTTTTCTTTTTTTTTCGTGATAATAACGGTAATGATACAACAACAACGGCAATGGTGTGTTAGATAAACAGTGTCAATGGTCAAACGTGCGAAGAAAATAACTTTTTATTTGCTTACGATTTTTCTTTTTTTTTACTGTCAACACACAAATGCCTCTGCGCTCAAGGCTCTGGAGAATTTACAAAGAAGTTGGAGTGGTGAGAAACTTGGGTGTTTGACGCATGTTTATGCTATATAAATAAAGTTCTAAAATCCCTATTACTTTTATTTGTATTTTGGGAAATTATGAAGGCTAAAAAACGGCCCGTTACTTTTTATGTTACGAAAAAATTCATTTCGAATTATAGGCGGTAAGTTGTTTGGTTGTCTAAATAATAAAGCAATTTGTCTTTTTTTTGGATTTTTCTACTTTATTATTATTATTATTTTTTTTTTTTGCCTTAATGGAAGTTTTTTTACTTGAACTTTTTGTGCATAACTGAACGCGTGTCATAAATATATTGACCAGCGGCAGGCAATGACAAAGCCAAAACGCACAAAACTTTTTTAAAGTTAAATTGAAAGATATAAATATGTTTGCACTACACTTTCTGGAATTCAGATAATTGATATTGTAATAATTTATCTTTTTATTTTTGAAAAAAAACCTGGAAGTTATTTTTGTTTCTGATATTATTCCAATTCAATGAGTTCTTGGTATTCAAAAGTTGAAAAAATTATTCAATTGGAATGTTTAAATCCACAAATTTTGTTTTAATTGTGTAACGATAAATAATTATTTATTTTCAAATAGTAACAATAGTATAGTCTTAAATATCATTTCATACGCCATAAGTGGCAAGGGCACAATATTTAACTTCCTAAATGTAGGCAAAATTTTCGGTTTAGTCCCTCATATGGCGTTTCGTGGTTTCAAATTTGCTGGGTTGTGTTATGATATAGGTACACGTATGTCATGTTTGGTTTTAGTTAAAAGTCAAATATTTATGAAAATGGATCGCTTAACAACCGCGCAACGCATTGAAATTATTTAAACATACTACAAAAATAGCGTATCAAGCGTGGTCACAATTCGTGCTTTAAGAAGAGTTTGTGCACATAATTGTTCAGCTACTCAAGAAAATTCTAATATCTTAAATATTTGATCAGACTGCATGGGCTACAGATATTTGAATGCCTGTGCATCATCGTTCTGATCGAATGAATCTATTTCCGGACATTCTCAAGAGTTGGGTCTTTCTCAAGAAGCATTATGTCGTATTTTGTATTTGAACTTACACCCACATCCATACAAAGTCCAACTCACACAACAACTTATGTCAGCTGAACATTCACAACGCCCAGTGGACGGCGATGCATCGAACAAAGTCTTCTTCAGCGACAAAACACATTGCTCACACGGAGAATACGTAAAAAAGCAAATTGATGCATTTAGAACACTGGGAATCTTTAAGTAATTGAAGAGAGATCATTACAGCCAAACAACTTGCTGTCTGTCGAGACTGTCACTGGGGTTAAAGAATACGAGCTAATATGGCTTTTATTGCGGTTGCGTGATCTCTAATCTGGGCGATATCAATCCTGTGATTTGACACTATTGGAAATTTTTCTGTGGGGCCGCGCGAAAGGCTGCGTTTATGTGAATAAATCATTTACATTTTTGAGGATTTAAGAACCATTATTCGCCGAGTAATGGTTGCGATACTGCACACTATTTGCTAAAAAATGGCCTAAAATTACTTCAAACAGATCGAGGTTTGCAAGACTTCGCTTGGCGGTCATTTAAATAAAGTTTTTCATGTGTAAAGATACAATATTTATAATAAAAGAGAAATTTCATGACAAAAAATTATTTGAAATGCATTTTATTTACGTCACATTAATCGAAATTCATCTAAAAGAAGGCATACGAACTGTTGTGTCCTTTTTCTAATACTTACGTACACGTATACAGGCATATTGGTGTTAATGAGGAAATTAAAATTATTACAGCAAAAATTTATTTGTTTAAGAAAAGAAGAAAGCAGCATATATACATATATCTTTCATAAATAATTTTGTTTATGTTTTGTCTAAATTTAATATATATATATATATATATAATTAGCGCTTTGAAACCGCTGAAGCATTTTTCGTCCGAGCTCCTCCTCGAATTTGTGGTTTTTTGCGTCTTGATGTTTTCCCAACAAATGGAGGGACCTACAGTTTATACTATGCCGCCTCTAAGTGACTGATGGTTTTTTATGAAAAGTTTTATTTCATGTCAGAAATACACTCGGGGGGTTGGACACTCCTTGCCGAGCGGCGATCGCAATTAGAAAATTTAGCTTCATTTTTTATTTAAATTAATTTTCTCTAATTTTATGGATATTAGTACGACATCAGGATTTGAACCCGAGCCTTCTAAATGACAGTACGCAATGCTAACCACTAGGCTACCGCGACCGTTAATATTTTAAAATACTCAGTGATATATATTTAAGTTAATATTTTTTTAATCTAAGCACTCACTACGTTTATAGGAAAATGGTAATTGATTATTTGCAAGCCGCAGCAAATTAAGGCGAACGACAATAGGCGGCGAGTTCTCCAAATGAGCAAAGTTGTATACAACATTCGTCATATATGCCTCGAAATGTGGCCGCATTGTCACGTTTCATTGTCAGCATATTATTATGCATTTTGACAAAAAATGGACTTATGCGACCAGTTAAAGTTAGTTTATTCTCCACAACATTACCGCCGTTGACTGGTAGAAATAGAAAAGCCAGAAAACAACAGTGGAATGAATAAGAGAATAAGTAAAAGAAGAAATTAAATAAGAAACGCATTTACCGATCGCCGTGGTCTTCTCACTGTTATCACGCTTTCGCAGTGGTGGCATTAATAAGGTATTGTAGCCGTTAATGCAAATTAAATCCAATGCATCGGAGAGTGTGTCACCACAGAACCTTTGCTTAGCAACAGCGGAGTGCAATAATAGGACGTAACTTACAATTACAAAGCAGAAAATCGTACTTTTAGGTAAATGCATTTTGTTAGCTTATTGCCCTTCAAAAAATGTATACCTTCGCTCTCGCTGTTCTTCGTAGACTGTAGCGTAGAGCTAATTTTAGCATATTTATAACAAAAAGTTTGGTGTAAAATTTCATTAGCCCGAAATTATTTTGCGCTGCAAATTACATTTTTTTAGTCGCGCTGCACTTACTTACCATTATTTATGCATTTTTTAGGTTCTGAGGAAAAATTTCACTTCAGATTTTAAAATAAGGTGGGCGTATCGAAGGTTTGAAAATATTCAGGTGCAACAAAAATTAACTTTACTTGACATTTGCTAAAGGAAGGTACAAGTGGCACCTGTTGTTTCTTTGCAATTTTCCACTGCACATATTGGAAATTAGTCTAATGAAGAAATAAGTTTTAAAAAATTCTTTAGAAAGACCTTCATATAGTATTGGAGGGCTGCCAGACCAACATAAAAACTTACAGAAATTTATGTAAAAAATAGTTAGTTTTTTTAATTATGACCTCCCTCAGTAGGGCTTATGAGAAGTTGAAATGAAATTCAAACAAATAAAACAGCAAAACTAATTTTGAAAAAATTCACGCTCAATTAATGAATAAACTTGAATTCGCTGCTGTGGTTTGGCCATTCATCGGCGTTCTTTGGAATTGGGCATTCCACAAACGTCATTACACCGTATTTTGCATGAAGATTTGGGTCCTGAGGCTTATAAAGTACCGTTAACACAATAACTCAAGCCGGCAGATCATCAAAATCGTTGCGTGTTTGCTGATTAGGTCCTTAAAATGCATGAAAATATTCCGGAATTTCATCGAAAAGTCAACTTGGCTGATGAGGCCCATTTCCGCCTGGATGGCTACGTCAATAAGCAAACTGTCGCATCTGGAGCTTGGAAAACTCAAGATTTATTGTTGAAAAGCCTCTCCATCCTGCACTTGTAACTGATTGGACCGATTTAGGGTCCAGCGTGGTCATTGCACCTTACTTTTTCGAAAACGAAGCTTTAGCAATAGTTACGGTGAATGGATTGCGCTATTGAGAGATGATTAATGATTATTTATGGCCGGAATTGGATTGTATTGTTCTGGAAACCATCGATCTTTTAAGGAAAAAGTTTCCGGACCGCGTCTTCAAAGATCGTGGGACTTAACACCTTTCGACTTCTTCATTTGTGGCCACGTGAAAGACAAGGTCCATGCCAACAGGCCAACGTCGATTCAAAAATTTAAAGACGATGTTCGTGAATCTAAAAAGTAAACGTAGCCGTGATGGCCATTTGGCTGATTTTGCTTCCCATTATTAATGACATACCTTTCTATAGCTACCCTATAACTGATTTGCTCAGTAGTATCTAATGCGTTAGTGAAATTACTACTGATAATAAAAATCATCAAAAGCCAAATGTTTCATCAAATTTGTTAGATTCTTGAAAGGTATAAACACAAAGGCCGAAGGTAACCATTCTTCATCACATAAATATTCAATTTAAATAAAAGTTAATCATGAGGCTAATTCAGTTATCCTTAACTTATAAAAATAAATAATTTTTTTGTATTAGTAGATATGATCATTTTAATTAATAAATTTTGTGAATAGTAAACTGATTAATCTTACTTTCGTGTAGCAACGCCCCTCTAAACTCACATTTAAAATACCTTTAATTTTGAATTTCACTAAATATTGTATTTCCTTATGTTATGACGTCAGCTGATAACGAATTTCACTGCTTAGCAACAAACAAGAGCAAATACATACATACATACACGTATATGTATATATGCTTATGCATATGTAAACATGTAAGTGCTCATATAATTTATGGCCCCCTCAGATACAGTGCCCGTACCGAAAATAAAAATAACGCAGTCACTGATGTGACTTTCGTCGAAAATACACTGCCATGTGTGTACTCGTATAAGGATGCTGAGGAAATATTTACTCAATGCTTTAACGGTGAGTGCATAATGTAGTATTTGTTGTTTAAGTTAGTGCGGAATACATGGACATGTAAGTATGTATATATGTACGTAGAAACTCAACAATGAAAACTCATACCCACCTACACATACATACATATTTAAATTCTTATGTATACGAGTGAGTAGCTGTTGGAATATGAGCATTGTGAAATATTTATATCCATTTTGTAACACATCCTTGTTGGTTTTTCGCTCTCTCCTTTTTTCACATATGTTATTCTGCTCCTTTTTCTCTTGCAATCACATACGTAGGATGCTTGCACGCCATTCAATTATGTCAGTTTTAATAAATATTTTCCGAACCGTTACTCATTTTTTTCATGCGAACTCATTAATTTGCATACATTAAGGCGCATATATTATACAATACATATCTAGGTGCATACATTTATACATACATATGTGCATATTCATATGTTTGTTATATGCATGCGTGTGCATGTTCAATATAAGGACTTTTTGAAAAGTATTCCTTTTGACTTGGCGTCGATAATTTCAAGAATTTCCGTCGCCACTGACATTATGAATTCGTTTTACATACCTCATAGCGTCATTTGGAGACAGCGAGAGAGAGATAGGGAGTATGTCGGGGATATTAAGGAGCACGAGTCAGTGGGTTGACTTTCTTGAATTGTAGCGAAGTTTAGAGAGTTGGTGGCATTTTTGAAAATCATTTTCGAATAAGTCGTTAGTGATTTCAGTTGTGTAGTGCGCTCTGTATACATATAAGTATATAAGTATTTATCGAATATTTGTCCAGGAAGTAAGTTGTACAAGTGAAATTTTTTTGTGCTGTAAAATTTTCTCTAAATCTTTCAACATTCACGTTGTGGAAAATAAAGTAGAAATCATTAGAAATTTAAAGTAAAACAATGCCGATTTAGGTATATTTATAAAAATACACATATACAAAAGCGTGCATATTGTGCTTAGATGATATTGAATTTTTATAACGTTAAGATGTCGATGACTTAAAATATTTATCTAAACATGGAGCAAAAAAAAAAATATTTTAAAATTTAATTATTGAAATCTCAGTAATTTTTGCACTTTTGTGATAAAAAACGAAAAACTGTCCTAAAAATCTTGATTTTTTTTTTCGATAGAAAAAAATATAGTTTCCGTCCGAAATAACATATTTTATTCTGTTTACTTCAGTAAGAGCCTTTTGCTTGCAATTTTTTCCTCATACTTTTTTAAGTAACCAGTTGAATTTAATTGCTTCTATGCGGTAAAACCTAATTTCACAAACCGGAAAATTTCATTGTGCTTTTAACTGGCTCATGATCTATTATACATATATTAAATATAAAAGAAGGGATGGTCCAGAAATATTAATTTTAGTATTTTCGAAAAATTCAAAATAAGATAGGCTTTCCAGGAAATGCAAAAATTTACATTTATATTACAGTCTGAGAAAAAGCATCTGTGTTATTTTAAAATTTTAAATTAAAATTAAATTTTATTTTTTTTTGTTATAATAAGCCACATTTAAATAAAAAATTATATTGCCAATAGAATCACATCAATCACTAACCACGTTACCAAGAAAAATAACGGCTAAATTAGCGCATTTAATAGTTGTTGGTTAATAATGAATTGAATAATATAATATATTGGGTTGCCCAAAGAGAAACTGGCGATTTTTTAAACAGACGGCGTTGACAATTTTGTTGAACAATTTGTGACTATTAAATTCTATTTTTTCTTTTGACAGTTATAAACTGTCTTTTGTAGCTTGCTTAAGAAAATAAGTACTTGTAATTTTGTTTATATTTGTTTATTTGGCGTCAATTTTAACACGGAGCCCACAAAAGAACATTTTCGCCATATTTTACTTTATTATTTCCTAAAAAGTAAAAATGCAGCTCAAGTTGTTGAAAAGTTGCATAATTTGTATGGTGATAAGGCCCTAAGAGAAACACAGTGTCGAAGTTAGTTTGTCAAGTTCAGTTTGTGAGATTTTTCAGGTTCATGTCGGTCAAGTGAAGTTGATGATAATGATATTAAGGCTTTAGTCGAATCGGATCATCACGTAACTGAGCGTGAGATTAGAGGGAAGTTAGGTATACCAATATCAACCGTTCATAATTATAAACGATGTCTTGGACATGAATTGAAAGAATTTCATTTAACAAGCCGCTTTTGAAGCAAATCATAACTGGAGCTGAAAAATGGATTGTTCACATTAACATCAATCGGAAACGGTCATGGTCTAAGCATGATGAAGCGTCACAAACCACTTTAAAGTCTGATATTCACCAAAAGAAGATTATGCTGTCAGTTTGGTGGGATTGGAAGGGTGTAGTATATTTTGAACTGCTTCCAAGGAACCAAACGATTAATCCGGATGTCTACGTGAACAACTGGAAAAATTGAATACATCCATCAACGAGAAACGGCCAGAACTGATTACTCGCCAAAAAGTGATGCGTCCACCATATAGCCCTGATCTTGTAGCGTTTGTTTTGATCTTTACAGAACTTATTAAATGGTAAAACTTTCGAAAATGCCTAGGCTATAAAATCGCTATTAGTTCAGTTTTTTGCAGCGGTGGAGAGCTCGCCTGTTAACTCAGGATCTATTGGTAGGATCACCGCCAAAAGAAGTCTGATGAGGAGATGTGGTGATCTCCGAAACAGCTGTCACTTCTATAATTTTTCTTTATTGTATAACAAAAATATTCACTTAATACAAACAAATTGGCATTCAGCTAACTAAAAACTTGAACATTTGTTAATTTTGATAAACTATATTTCATTACAGATTGAAGAAAAAAGTAAAAGAATGTATTGCACAATGGTGAAATCTTAAAATCTATTTTTTCTATACTCAAAGAAAATATTTTGAAATTTTAGCATTAAAAGCTTTCATGCGCAGTTATATATTTTTGTTTTACAAAAATTATTGGATTTATTTATGTGTGGTTAGTTTATTGGCCATGCTAAAAGATGTCTAGAGTTTCGACATACAATTTTTAAGTAATTTAGATATTTTTTTATTTAATTATTTGAAGACATAGTAAGATATCTATTTTGATGTTTTTTGTTTTATATCCTCTTACATTGAACAGCTACAAATAAAGGGCTAAAGTTTTTTTTTTTTTGCAAGAGCACGGTGAAAAGGATATAAAGTGTGTAGATGATCTTAAAAGAGTTCGCTTGCTAATAATGATCTTTTGGTAACATCTTATCAGTTTTATTAAAAATAAACTACCAAGTTTCTCTCAACTAATAACGAGAGAAAGAAGATTGGCAAGGCTTCTTGAGATTCAGTTAAATTCAGGGAGTGCTCTAATAAGAGAATCGTAGTTATGATAATTCGCTTTAATTACTTCTAAATAATATGGATAACGAGAGCACAAATTTCATGAGGAACCAGCTTTAATGTTCCTCATACACACAATCAGCTCTAGGCAGCCCACTAAGGCATTGATGATGTCATAAACAAATAGTAATGCCTTGGTAGAACGGCGAAGAGCAAGTGAAGGGGAAGCAAAACGAATAAACCTACTTTGGTAGAGCTTTGAACGAACTAGGAAACTATATTGAATTTTACGTGTGCAGTGATCCCAGAAATCACCACCATTTCGCCGTAAGAAAGCAAGGTTAGAATAGGCTTTAAGAATAATACAGTTGATTTGATTAACGACGGTATATCCCACATCAAAAAATACACCAAGGTTCAGATATTATTTAACAGAAAAAAGCCCATTATCAAGGAGATAATAAATCGATATAAAACATTTTTTAATAATCAGCGGCAAATTATCCCTAATGTTTCAATTAGCTCAATCGAAGACTTTGGAAAAATTGAAAAAAATACCGACATAAACTTGATATCCCTTTTTAAATCTGAAATACAATAACGAGAATGAAACCTTTATCTGTTTCTCAGAAAATTTTAGAAATACTCTACCTTTGCCCAAGGGACAGATGAAGGTAAAATTATTAATACAAACATATTGGGAAATTAATTTACTGAACCTAAAATTATGGACGATATCAAAATATACATAATTCATTTGGCACCCGCAGCCACGTTCAATAATTTCCAATTCAAAAACAAACAAGTAGACAATCAAATATACAAATACAAGGATGCTGGTCTGTATGTGTGTATACGTATTATGCTTTTAAAATTCAAGCCATAGAACTCAAGTCATAACCGGAAGGCGTAAAATGATTTAAATAGCGGGATAATTACAAATATTTCCAAACGAAAATGTCAAGTCACTGGTGAAGAGTTGCCTAAAAGCGCACCAAACTATTTTCAAATATTTAACGGAATTTGAAAATGTTGAAAATCAAAATATTTATGCCAAAACATTTCAAAGTTATGCAAAGTAAATATTTGCATAATAATTTCGTCATTAATAATTTACAAAAGCGCTATGTAAATTTAGCTTAGTTCAAAAATACCTATGTGTATGTTATAAATATGTGTATGGTTGAATGTTTCTCTATAGTTGTGAATAGCTTTTGGAGAGTTGACAAAGTTGAAGAAATTAGTGCTTTACAAAAGCATAACAGCTGCAAAACAATTGTGCTATTGTTATTCAATAACTAAAACAACAACTGCATGTTCTAAATATCGAAATAATCCCATCGCCCACCCATTCACTCCGCTCACGGTACCGGCATAAAGTAGTAACTAATCTCTCTGTTGATGTGGCAAACGCCGTAGCTTAGAAAGTTACCTCGCACAACGAATTATTAAATGATTAATAATTTATTATGTTGTATTTTACAAGTACTAACAAGACAACAAAACTTTTCACCCTAAATCAACACCGGAAAATTTGAACTTTCATACAACAACATTTTCGTCCTTTCGGGAGGCGCAAATAGTGAGAGTTAAAGGTGAATTGGTAGCCTTTAATTTTTTTTTTCTCAATTTAACTGAGTTTACTAAATTTTAAAGTGTCTGAATCAACTAAAGTATAATCAAAATTTTGTGCAGGTTGAAAGCGATGATAGGAAAAAACGTGAAAGCTTCCAAGACCAATTTGAGAATTAAAGGTTGACTTAACGTAAAGTTTTTCTCAAATTTACGCGCATTAATTAATATTATTTTAGTTTATATAAATATACACATATATGTACATATACACATATACCATATACTTAGGTATATATATATCTATCTCATATAAATACCTTCAAACGCTTTTAAAACCATTTAAGCGTTATATTTCCTCAAAGATTTATAAATGAAATTCAAGTTAAATATTTTCTCAATAAATTTAACTAAATTTGTACAAAAACACAAGCAATGATTCCAAGTACGCATGTACACGTATATATGTATGCGTGGTCGACATTCAGTAAGGATTCCGAAATAGAGTATGAAATGTGTATGCGAGTGTCTGTAAAACCAAATAATAATTAATAACAAAGAGGAATGAACAGAATTTATGTTTTATGTTTAGGGCAAAACTCTCTAAAGTCATCTAAATCAAAGCCGAACTGTGCTGAGCATACACGCACACATACGTAACTTCTGCGCTTACTAGGAGTAAGGGAAAGTGCTTAGCAAAGTGCTACTTCCCAGAATGGTCCAAATGCTATGCCTCTTCTATTTTTTTCTATTTTGGTTTTTGGTTGAGTTATGTATTTAATTGTCGCTTAACGGAATTTGTACGCAAAACTCACTTTGACTTACTTCCTTACTTTTAGTTTATATAAGTATGTAATTTTGTAAGTTGTTGTTATTACTTTTCTATAGAAATTTTTTCATTTCTGGTATTGTGCAGGCGCTGCTTTATTCATTTACTACGTGTGAAGATTTATGCGCTGGTGCAGTGTTTGGGTCGGGAGATATGTGATTATTTTCATATAATAGGTAAATGTGTGTGTGCACAGTGCGGAACAGCATTTTGTACGTACTGAAAATCCATTTTAAAATTAATTTTGACTTATTCAAGCTTCAAAACAGCAAAATAAGAATTAGAAAACAATAAAACAAGATCAATTAAAAAAATATGAATTTTTCAACTGAAGTTTTAAATAATTTTTTTGCTTTGCAGCAAGACAAATTCACACACGGTAGTTGATAGAATACAAAAACAAAAAGCATATGTATTTTGTTTGTGTATTCATAGATTCGAAATGTCAAAACCTATTGCTCATGTATTGTTTTGTGTAATTTGTTGAAATGGAAGAAAGAACAAGCAATCATATGATGTGACAACTTCACCTTCCATAAATTCGACTTGCTTTGCAGCTATAGAGAGTAATTGATTGAATGGAAATGCTGTGCTATATTTAATTTTTTTAATATCATAGTATTAAAAATAGAATTTCTTGCGGCAGAAATAGCAAAAAATTATAAAATGTTTTGAATTACTGAATTTTTTTATATTGAGAAAAAATATATGATGAACATATCGTATATTCAATCGTTACCAAAAATTATAATCTGTTTTTGTATTAAAAGCTAAATTGGGTAATGAGTTACCTTAAAATACTTAAACATACAAATAATAAAAGTAAAATAATGTTTAATATATGTATACACTTTTTAAACTGATTTAATTTTCAATTACTGACACGTGTTTATGTATGAAAATACTTTTTAGAAGAAGCGTCACTAAGTACACGTTGGTGAACTTTACGGAAAGTTTTAATTATTCAAATTATATTTAGTTAAAAAATATGAAATGCAACCTTTGGGTATTTTGCACTTAAATTTAGTAATAATAAAGTTAATTAAAAGCCTTCAAACATCGAAACAACGTTCTTACGGTCGGTCCGGATGATAAAAAAATTTCTATCCAACCGTATGGGCTGAAATATGATATGTTATTTTACTCATCAATAGCTCTCCGAAGAACAAGGATATTGTTTTATTGATAACTTTCCATTTAACAGCCCGATTTCTACACTTTTTTTTCTTTATTATTCAATTGTTTTATCCTAGTGTCCTCAAGTGACCAAATCACCTCCGCCAGCCGCTTCATTTCAATGTTATTGTACGAAACAAAATTAAAAAAAAAAAGAAAAAAAGGAGCTGATTGAATTTTACTTTTTCGAAATAATATATTCCTAAAAAAGTATTAAAGTATTATGCAAGTGACCAGAATACTACCAAAAATATTTTCAAGGTTTTCTAAACGCTAGTAACTTGGCTGTCACCTAGTCTTGGCTGCCTAATCCGCCGAAAAGCTTTTTATTTTAATCGTTCAAATTAATTATGAAATTTTGACAAAGACACCAATTTATAAGCAAAGTAGAGTCGTGAGCTTTCAATTCTATTTAACCTTTTGGCATTTTGATGATCATTATAACGAAAAGCAGGTCGATGGTTTTGATGTGAATCTTCTCGATTAAATTTATATAATGCTCGATTTAAAGATGACTAAAAAGTGACTTTTAAGTGATATTCGGGCGAGAATGACCCCATACACTTTTAGGACCAAACATATAGCTCAGACAGAATTGAATATTGGCGCAATCGATTGACTTAAAAACAAACATCTAAGGCATTAATCCACAGAAATCAACCAAACTTAGTGGGTCGGATTTAAGTCTAAATAAAAACCTGCCTCCCGTACAAAAGATCATATATTTTTGACCGATCTACGGACTTCAATAAATATCTAATATCCGAATCCTTTAAAAATTCCTATAATGCCTTACATGTTTTTAAGTAATTTTTTATAATTTTGGATGCTGGTGGATGCACTGCTAATCATTTGGCTAATGAGCTATAAGCTATTCATTTAAATTATTTCAAACATTTTCGCAAGCATTCATTCTTCATTTTATTTCATTTTTTTTTACAAAGTTTCATACTACCGGCCCCCATATACCATACTCGTATTTCTTCATCTCTCGCCCAATCTATGTACTTTCAATGCAGTCACTAGCCACTTTATGTGCAATTAGTCAAAGTTGTTAAAGATGTTTGTCATAAGGGTAAAGTGCGTCCGCTACGACTGTCACTTTGTCAGTTGCGCAGCGAGTACCATGTGAAGAGAACTTCTTAAGCTAAAATATTGCACACGCAAAGTCAAAAGCACTTCTGACACTTAACGTTGCCATTAGAATGCCGCCAATTATTGTATTACAACACGAAAGTCGAGATCAGAAAACAAAAGCAAAAGAGGAAAAAACTACTTCACTGATTATCCGCAATTTATTTGCGAGCTTTGAACAGCAGGATGTCTAGCCATGGCTGATTATTTCATACCTTCTCCTTGTTGTTACTGCACGTTATACGACAAACAGCCAGATTTTGCTTTCGTTGTTATCATATGCCACAGTAACAAATAATAAAATCAGGCACCGAGAATTAATTGCCACAGAAATCAAAAGTTAGACAGGAAAGTTTTTTAGCCATTCCTATTTCACCGGCCTCCCCACATTGGGTCGAAGGCTGCAAATAATATAGTATTAGGAGCGACGGCAGCAAAAAGCAGCCAAAAGCATAGAGCCGTCATAAACAAAAGAAGCAAAAAGTGAAAACAAAAAAATGTGTTGGCAACTTTGGAGCGGTGAGCTAATGGCAGCTGGGAGTTAGCGAAATGCCAAATGAATGTTTCGTAATTTATTAACCAATTAAATGGCCATTTTACTGTAATAATCGAAACTTTTGCGCCAAACAAACTGAACAAACTGAACAAACTGAATGGCTGTATGTATAACAACACCACTCAAGGCAGGCAAGAAGTCCTTATGGTTTAACAACGTTTGGCAAGTTAAGAAGGAGAAGAAGGAGAAGAAGAAGAGAAATGCACAGAGGACCAATTGCAAAAGTATGAAAGTATATATCTTTTTGTTTTATTTATGCATAAATGAATGTGGGTAAGAGGTGTGCCCCTGAGTGTGTGTATGTGTGGGAGTAAATGAATGAATGATTGAGTTCCTGAGTGGGGCTGAACGGCAAACTTGCTGCGCATGTGAATCTGCGAGACGTGAAGTTCAGCGAGCAACACATTTAAATAGCTACGTATACGTATATATGTACCTCTGTATGCGTTTTCACAAATTGTGCGTAAATTTTGTAAAATTTTAATTATTACAAATGTCCGTAATAAAACTTCATTAAAATTATTTCATAAATCTGCTTGGCATTTTGGGCGGCTCGGCATTTGGTGACGGACGTGTATTAACGATGTCTGGCATATTCAGGGCATGAGATTTTATGTGTTTCAAGCTAGATTAAAACTGAATTCAATATTTGAAATTAATGTTCCAGAAGGAATTTTGTGTGTGTGTATGTGCATGTTACTCGTGGGCAGTCCACTGTTGGTTTGTATGTATGGGTGTTGTTGTTGTGATTTACAAATTTCTAATTAAATCGTAATATGGTTTCACTGTCCATGAAAATGCGATTAGAGAAAATTTTATTAGTGTTGTAGGTATGTATGTATGAATGTGTTTTGAGTAATGATTATAATGAATGTTATGTAACTTTTGCACTGTATTTAAGTTATTGCTGAATTTATAATGAATATGTATTTGTTGTAGCTTTGGTTCACGAGCAACATAATGGAATTAATGCCAAACTTAGTCAAATGAATATTGAGCTGTATAAATATACAGACAATTTGAGTAATTGTAAGGAAAATTTAATTGTGAGAGAACGGAAAGTAAATATAATAAGAAGAGAACGATATTATTTCCCGTTAACTAATTGGCGTAGATATCAAATACATACGCGAGTATAGCCAAATTTACAAAAACGCGTCATTCATTCATTTATCTCGCTATTTTCACAAATTGGAAATGCAACAAGTACAACCAGGTTCTTATTGCCACTCTACCTCCGGTCGGCCCAACACCCAGAGATGAACGCAAATTAATTTAAGTAAGAAACTCGGTTAGCTTTTCTAATTCCGACCGCCCTTTGGACGGCGGTGATGCCAGCTTTTAGTCTTACAAATACGTTAACTACCTTCTCAATAAAAAGATTAGATATTCCATATTGATATTCTCAGCCAAGTTTTTCATTTTTCCATACTCGTCATAAAAAGGAGGCAGTCTCCTCCGAGGCACTGCAACACTTTTCATTGCTTTCTACTTAGGGGGGGTCGAGTAGGCGAGTAGGTATAAAGTTGTTGGCTACTAAATGAATACCCAGAAGCTTAACAACACCCTCATTAGCTGCAAGTAGGTAATATACATCGAAAATGTTTAAATACTTAAAGAAAAAAAAGTAATAAAAAATATTTTAAAGTTATGGGCATAATGAGCTTATGAGAGAAACATCATTATTATTTTAGTATAAAATACCGATGATATAATATAATTAAAATACGTTCTTATTTCACTTCTTAAGAAATATTGTCATATTTTTTTCTGATTAATTTTTAGGAATTAATTTCAAAAAGTTTGAACCGAGGATCTGAAAGAAAATATTAAATAAAAGTAAACAAAAACTCACGACTTTTTACTACTGTGTTGTTAGCCGTTGATTACTCGTGTTTTAGTGATCGAAACTATTGAACGAAATTGCAAGAGGACAATAAAATTTATGCACAAAACCCAATAGCGCAGTGGCAGTGACTGACTGACTGACATTGTCTTGATTGCAGCAAACTTCATGTGTTGAATTTGACATAGGTATCTTTTGACATATGTATTTTTGTAACGCAGCCAACTTCTGTTTGAGTTATTTATTTACAATTTGATAATCAACAAACCAAGTGGTCACAACATATTATATGTATATATATATTAGGGTGCTTTTTTTTTTTGAACAATTTTTTTTTTCGATCCCATGGTAAAATTTTGTTGGGAGTACCAAAAAAACAATTCTCAGAAAGTTTGAGCCCTTAATTTTAATATTACGAGGTAGACCAAGGCGTATAAAGATTTCCCATATAAAATACACGTAAAATTTTTTTTTTTCTTTAAAATTTTATAACTCAGCGGCGTTTAATGGGATTATCTCACCCGATATCACGTATTCTTCAGAATTGAACGCTCTACAAAAGTGTCCATTACGGTAAAGTCATAACTTGCACGTACGGGCCTCTAAACCTAATTTTCATAAAATTCGCGCTTTTTTGGATTTATCTCGTAAAAAACACTAGCTACGGAAAAATTGTAAATGACAAACTTATAGGAAATTAAATTTCCTACAAAAAAGACTCCGGCGTCAAATCGCTAAAATCAATACATTTTGAGATACAGATATGCATAAGATCGATCGGTTTCGGCTGGGTGGCATTAAAAAGATGACATTTTCACGGAGTGGAAGGCCAATTGTCGAAAATGTCGACAAAATCATGGACATTGTCACGTCCGACCGACCGATTTTGTTTGATGACGAAACATATTTTTTATGGATGGAGCTTAGCAACGTTAAGTCCTCAACGCCATGTTGGACAGTGTCGCCCTTAGCGTTGAAGAAGGTCAATGTAAACAGTGTTTTATTTTTTTATATGCATATAATATATATTTTTGTAAAGTTCCCGCCAAGATATAAATAAATACATGAACACAAATAGTAACAAAATTTACTGACTTGTATATTTGAATACCAAAGTAAATTTTATTACCTTAACATAATAGGTCTAATAATGTATGTTTTTATATAGATATCATGAGATATACCAGAGCCGCAAATTTTTGCAATTTCACATAAAAAATATCATAAAAGATGGCATATAGTAAATTATAATATAATAAATATTTCGACGGTATAAATATTTTTTATGCAGTTTGTCTGCCTCCTCTATTACGGTGTTAATAGAGATATCGTTGTCAATTACGGAATTTATTACATACAAAGGGGCAATGAATATTTCATATCTTAAGATCTTGATTTAAATGCTGAGCTTAAAAGTTATATTCCGTATGTCCAAGATGGCTTTATAAGCATTTTAAAAAGTAAAACTTAGTTTTCTAAGCTTAATTTGTACTAAGAACCTAAAAGATCGCTTGTACAAATTAAAAATAAGGCCGACCTTAAATCACTGCCTTGTGGAATTGCCGTAAACATTCTCTAGGATTGAGTAGGGTAACTTTTTGCCTAACCCGAAGTTTCCTCCTAATAAAAAAGCTGCTTGGTGCGGCATAAATATTTATGGGAAGCGTACTTCATAGATTTTGTCATAGCAAATCTAGTAAAAACTTTATCAAATGCCGGAGTAACATGAAGGAAATCTGCAGCGCATTATTGCTTCTTTCCAAAAGCTGATCTTATGTGTGTTACAATTCTATGCACCTGTTCTATTCTGCTGTGTCTTCCTCTAAACCCGAATTGATGGCATGGATTCTAAAACCAGTTGTATATATTTTTTTTTTTTGACGACGAACCCAACGTTACGCATCCCCGCACAACCGCCCGAGGGACGCATCTGAGGAAAACTGAAAAATCCAACAGCGGACTGCCCTGAACCCGAAACCGATCGCGGAAAGTCGCGGTTACACTTGCCTCATACACTAAACAGCTACAGATTTGTTCATCAGCTGCAATAAAATTGAAAGGGGCCTTAAGTGTCTAGATGATCTTAAAGGGATGATGAAGTAAAGCTCGCTAAGTAGGTATAAGCTATTGATAGCACCTCTCATCAATTTACTTAAAAATAAAGCTCCAAATAGCTTTCTACGACGATGGAGTGTAGGCAGATTAATGAGCCGTAAACGCAGATTCATGTTCAAATCCCAGTTCAAATTACTTAACGCGAATAATAGGAATTGCTTTTGTACACATTCCAATTTATCACTATACAATTGATAGTTTAGTTTAAATTAGCCTAGCAAGTGAGGTAAAGAGTAATTTTGTAATGTATGGGTCCTTGAACTCCTTAGCCCAACGTTTAATGAAAGCTAAAACTCCTTTTGCCTTATTTGCACAACCATTTTATGATTTCTAAAATCTTGCTTAGGGTCCATTGTGACACCTATATCAATGCAGTCAGCAATTTGTTCAACACTGTGATTATGTATCATATAGGCAAAGGATTGGAACGATTTTCTGGAGAAACGCATATATTTGCACTTATTTAAATTTAAGGACATACAGTTCGCATCGCACCACATAACTAAATTATTTGGGTCAAGTTGCAAAAGCTCTCTATCTTCAATAGAATGAACTCATTTAAACAGCTTGACATCATCTGCGTACATGAATATTTTAGAATGAAGAACAACGTTTGGAACCTTATTGATGAAGTGTTTCGAAGATTTTTGAAAATATTTATTATAATATATATAGTCATATATATGTATATGTATATATATGTATATACATAAGCTAATAGGCATATAAGAGCCTACCAAGTTTGGGTGTTTACTTGGTGGAACCATAGGAATCTTCGAGTGCTTCCTGGACGTAGGAAAATGGCACAATCTATTATGTAAATAAAGATTTAAAACATATGTTTAATTGCCATGAGTGGAAGCTCATGAAATTCCGGAAGAGATTCGGATCCAAGATTAAGTGTATTCAACTTAAGGGGTTACATACGTCCAGAATTTTCAAAAAATCGATTTTTTTTTTATAGGTTATTATTCTTTATAGTTTTAGGCGTATTTCTGTGAAAGTCGATTGTAAAAATTCCCCATAGATACAAAGTTATGGGAGAAAATCAGACCGCCTGACGAGAGTTTAATGCACACAGGTAGCTGTCCTTCGTTTGAGGCACATGATAGTTTAAACGCGTTTTTCTCGAAACTACTTTTCCCGGCAAGGTCTGCATGATAACTCATACATATTCGAAAATGTTTTCTCTATAGTCTGTCGAGCCGTATTTTCGATATTTTTATTAAAAAATTTTATGAACATAATTAAAGTGTGACATTTATGACGTAAAACGCATACTTTTTTTCTAAATTCCGTAAATTGGAAAATTTTTCGAAATTAAAAAATTCGGCTCGACAGACTATAACTACAACTTCATTTTACAAGAATTTTTTTTATTTTTACAGATCCATCAACATTCCAAGGATATATGATGCAGACCGTGGAGCAACTTTTTTTTCATTGTACTTTGGGTCACGTGATATTTTATGTACTAATTTTTGTAAAGAAAAATTAAAATACATTTTTTTATAAACTTTAAGTACCAATAAACATTGTATAAAATTTCTTTATATTTATTTCTATTGTTATCCCTTCTGAAAACAGTTTTTGTTTTAGCGCATTTTTGGTGCTGCTGGACGTATGTAACCCCTTAACAGCCGTGCGATTTTAGATGTGCACTTATGATTTTTTGTATTTTATCCAATTTGTAAATTTATTGACAAATTGTAATGATGTTTTTAGTTTACGGAAAAGCGTACTTATGGTTTGAAAATCAGGTGGCAATTAAAATATCAAGCCTAGAAGTGGTAAACGCGATACAGAAACTGAATCCAAAGAAATCTCCAGGGCACGACCTTATTACACCAAAAATGCTAATAGAGCTACCAAGAGTTGCACAAGCATTGCTCTCTGAACTCTTTAATGCCATTCTAAAACTAAATTACTTTCCAAACGCGTGGAAAAAGTCGCAGATATTAATGATAGCCAAACCAGGCAAAGACCATACACAGGCATCTTCTTACAGACCAATAAGCCTACTATCCAGTCTTTCCAAATTATTTGAAAAAATTCTGCTATCAAAAATATCTCCTTTTCTCCACCGTAACAATGTAATACCAGATCACCAATTCGGCTTTCGTGAACAGCATAGTACTATTGAACAAGTTAACCGAATAACTCTCAGGTGTACAACTTTGCTTCCGCCGTTTTCCGATAGGTAGCTGTGGCTGGTTGAAATACATACGTGTAGATGATAATGCCTTTAAAGTGAGTGTGGACAGTGCCTGACGAATTGTCATCGCCGTTTCAGTGACAGTTGTTCTTGTTTTCGTATTATTCACGCTCGAAAATGTCCGTTTATGTGCCCAATTCTCGCCATTTGCGGGAAGTTTTACTTTTCTGTTACAATTCGAAAAAAAAAATGCAGCTGAAGCGCATCGAATGCTCTCAGAAACTTACGGTGATGCTGCTCTGAGTGAAAGAACGTGTCGGGAGTGGTTTCAACGTTTTAAAAATGGTGATTTCGATGTCGAAGACAAACATGGTGGTGGAAGAGAAAAAACCTTCAAAGATGAACAACTAGAAGCATTGTTTGATGAAGATTCGTGCCAAACCTAAGAACAGCTTGCCGAATCGTTGGGAGTGAGTCAGCAAGCCATTTCAAAACGTCTCAAGGCCCTGGGCATGATTCAGAAAAAAGGAAACTGGGTACCGTACGAGTTGAAACCGAGGGACATCGAGCGCCGTCTATGTTTATGTGAGCAACTGCTTCAAAGACAAAATCGTAAGGGGTTTTTACATCGAATCGTAACCGGTGATAAGAAATGGGTTCGACCCACGGATATGTTTATATGCATACATATGTATATGGTACATAGGAGTACATATATCGTTATTATTATTGTAAGCACCTTCATGTATACCTAAATTCATGAAGGAATAAATAGCTGTGAATATTTCACATTTACTCACCGCAGCCCACCTTTTACGAGCTTGACCCCGCCTAATTGGCTTTGACACCAACTTGCCGACAACTCATACATATTTAAACAAAAAAATGCAACCGTATCGACCCTTTTTAACACGTTCAAAGCAGAGCGGAAAACTTTTTACAGATAGAAGAGACAAGTGTAGTTCAAAACAAAGCAAAAGGATAATCAAAATAAAATTGAAAAACAAAAAAATGTAAAAAAATTTATTTAAACGTGAATGCATGCCAATTAAGGAACACGCATGACTATGGGCTGGCACACTTTCGGAAATAAAAATAAAGAAGAATCTATTCTGGAAATGACTGCGACAGGCTTTTTAAAAATTTAACAGTTTCACTGACAGAATGGAAAGCGCTTAAAAGTCGCCACAAGCCAACAAAGAAAGGTTTCCCTGACGGCGGCAGTGACCCTTGTCCAAACAACACTCGATATATATGTACTCGTATGTATGTTTTAGTAAATATGTGTAGAAAGGAACATGGTATATATGTAGAAGAGTGTGTGTACACTAAATTGAATGAAGGCAGGTCGTTTAATGGCAACAACAAAATGTTACCTCGCTCACTCACTTTGAGTGGCGTTATGGGCGTTGGCATACCGTGACGTGCTGCGTTGTGGCATGCCATACCGCGCCATGATAGGCCATGATGTTCATTTAGCTGTTACTCCTTTATTATTTTTTCATTTCATTTTCAGTTCATTTAGGCCGCTGTGGTAGCATTTCATTTTAACACACATACAAGCATGGCTACATGTAAGCGAAAATGGTGGGCGTTCGAGTCATTTATCTCTCATCTAATAATTTGTTCAATGAACCCTGAAGTTATGTTCGGAATTTGTTTGACTTTGCGCTTTTCACTTTGCCACCGCTAATGCCATGCCACCGCGGTCAATGCTATAATTTTATATTAATTTATTTTTCTTTACTACATTTGTATGTATGTGTGTGTGGTATCTATGCGTTTGAGTTCTGCTAAGATCCTTCGTTTGATTTAGTTAACTAGCTGGCTGGCTGGCATGTAACAGAGTTAATGCGCGAACGTGATTCCATGAATAAATATACGAACACACATATCTATTTAGATATATTAGGGTTGTTCTTATATGTAATTAACAGCAAGCCTAAACTTTATTCTGCGGCTCTCACGTATTTCTTAACCTCACTGTAGTAAAAAATACTATAGCAACAGCTTTAAGATTCTGAGAGCGTTGACAAATATACAATGTACAAGTGACCTGTTAAGGAAGTCAATTATTTTAATGGGCAAAAAAATATACTTGATAGATATGGCCTTTGATAAATAATTTCAGATAATACTTTTAATTCAATAATAATTAAATTGTTATTTCACCTTACCGCTTCATAAAGTACCACCCTAAAGTGCAATTAAGTCGAACTTAATTTACTTTCGCCTGCCTTCTGCCTTTTGCCTTTTGGTTAGACTGACTGGTGCCTTTTTGTAATTCCAACGCAATATTTCTAGGCTAATGAGGGTCACAGTAATTAGGTGCGAGACTAAGTATTCGGGCAAAAAATTATTCGTTTTTAGCCCAATTCTTACCTTTTTTACATAATCAATGAGCAATCTGATGCTATGTCAGGGAGTGTTGCAAAAGTAAGCATGAATTACATGAAAATATGAAATATATAATTTTATAAATAATAATGTGCGTATCTGTATGTAAGTAAATTGTGATAGAGAAATAGATTAGCGTCCTTTTTATTTTTTGAATGAAACAAATTATATCAGACGAAAACAAGGCGTGAACACATTTTGTTAGGCAACACTTAATAGTTAAACTAGATTCAGATTCATAAATTCAATATTTTTGGGTTACAATAACATTATTTTATTATCTTTTGTATATTGTGAAGTAGTGTAATAGATGTAAAATAATAAGTAAAAATAAAAATAAAATATTTAAATTGATAACAGTTACGAAATTAATAGAAACATTTTTTATTGTTACTAAGAATTATAATTCATAATAAAATTATTAGATTAATTAATTCTAAACCATATTTTTAAGACTATATTTTTAATATAAATATAAATATAAATATAAACATAAATATAAATATAAATATAAATATAAATATAAATATAAATATAAATATAAATATAAATATAAATATAAATATAAATATAAATATAAATATAAATATAAATATAAATATAAATATAAATATAAATATAAATATAAATATAAATATAAATATAAATATAAATATAAATATAAATATAAATATAAATATAAATATAAATATAAATATAAATATAAATATAAATATAAATATAAATATAAATATAAATATAAATATAAATATAAATATAAATATAAATATAAATATAAATATAAATATAAATATAAATATAAATATAAATATAAATATAAATATAAATATAAATATAAATATAAATATAAATATAAATATAAATATAAATATAAATATAAATATAAATATAAATATAAATATAAATATAAATATAAATATAAATATAAATATAAATATAAATATAAATATAAATATAAATATAAATATAAATATAAATATAAATATAAATATAAATATAAATATAAATATAAATATAAATATAAATATAAATATAAATATAAATATAAATATAAATATAAATATAAATATAAATATAAATATAAATATAAATATAAATATAAATATAAATATAAATATAAATATAAATATAAATATAAATATAAATATAAATATAAATATAAATATAAATATAAATATAAATATAAATATAAATATAAATATAAATATAAATATAAATATAAATATAAATATAAATATAAATATAAATATAAATATAAATATAAATATAAATATAAATATAAATATAAATATAAATATAAATATAAATATAAATATAAATATAAATATAAATATAAATATAAATATAAATATAAATATAAATATAAATATAAATATAAATATAAATATAAATATAAATATAAATATAAATATAAATATAAATATAAATATAAATATAAATATAAATATAAATATAAATATAAATATAAATATAAATATAAATATAAATATAAATATAAATATAAATATAAATATAAATATAAATATAAATATAAATATAAATATAAATATAAATATAAATATAAATATAAATATAAATATAAATATAAATATAAATATAAATATAAATATAAATATAAATATAAATATAAATATAAATATAAATATAAATATAAATATAAATATAAATATAAATATAAATATAAATATAAATATAAATATAAATATAAATATAAATATAAATATAAATATAAATATAAATATAAATATAAATATAAATATAAATATAAATATAAATATAAATATAAATATAAATATAAATATAAATATAAATATAAATATAAATATAAATATAAATATAAATATAAATATAAATATAAATATAAATATAAATATAAATATAAATATAAATATAAATATAAATATAAATATAAATATAAATATAAATATAAATATAAATATAAATATAAATATAAATATAAATATAAATATAAATATAAATATAAATATAAATATAAATATAAATATAAATATAAATATAAATATAAATATAAATATAAATATAAATATAAATATAAATATAAATATAAATATAAATATAAATATAAATATAAATATAAATATAAATATAAATATAAATATAAATATAAATATAAATATAAATATAAATATAAATATAAATATTTAAATTAAATCATATTTAAAAATAAATAAAATTGATTATTTTAAAAACTTGTGTGAGTTATTGCCTCCCGATGATTTTAAATTCCTTGGAAAGGATATTATAAACTTTCAGCAAAAGTAGGTTATTACTTTCGGCCTTCAACTACTCAGGGCGAGAACATTGCGCTAGTTATCTAACAAGCACTAACTCTTCTTATCTGCATGACTGGCCGTAAAAAGAGAAAATTTCTTGATTCAGCCAAAGATTAAGTTTGCTTAGAAGTGGCTTATTATGTACTTTATGAACTCGAGCTTAAGCGTTTCACTAAGCCCTCTCTAACCGAACTTTGCGTACATACACAGTTTATTCACTAAGCGGATTTAATGTGAAATATTTAATTTAATTATACAACCGATGAACGTTAAAGCAATACTAGCTGAACTAAAACAATTAGAAATATAAATACAACAAAAACACTAAATCAAAAGTTATAAACGGAAACCAAAATATTATTCAATCTACATTTAATTTTGCAAATTTGCTATACGCTATAAAATTAATGAAGCATTTGCGTAATCCACATTATATAATAAATGCACACATACTATATACGTGTATATGTACAAATGTATGTACAACAAAAGCGGGTATGTGAATGAAAGAGCTATTAAAATTCTAAATTACCACTTGCGCTATTATTTCAATATAAATATATATTTCTATGCGTTAGTGTATAACACATATGTGCTCACTCGCATGGCTGTGTATGTATAATAAGTGTATAATCTGATTGGTGGGGTTGGTTTGGTGACAATGACAAAGCGGCGCAAAATAAAACCATTGAAATAACCCTTACACTTTTAGTGGGAAACCTGAAATTTTGTTAAGAAGGGATAAGATTATATCATCTAATAAAACATAATAAAAATAAAGTATAGTAGCATAAAATAAAATAATATTAAACAAAGTAAATTAAAATAAAATAACATAGTTTAAAATAAAAGAAAGTAAAATAAAATAAAATAAAATCATATTATATACATTTATTAATACATAAATTTAAAATATTAAAATAATATACAAAAAAAAATTAAAAAAATAAATAGAAAAAATGAAATAGGGTAAAATACAATACAATAAAATAAAAAAAAGAATTAAATTAAACAAAATTAAATTAAATTACATTAAATCAAATTAAAATAATTAAATAATTGAAATAAAATAATGAATATTTTTAGCCCCTGTGCTGAAATTGTTCGCCCACATCACTGCCAATATTTTTAGCCCCTGTGCTGAAATTGTTCGCCCACATCACTGCCTACACGCATGACGGCCGTTTGTCCGTCCGCATGTATATACATAATTGTTGATAGACACAAGCCATTTTAGGGTTTTCGCTCCAATTAATTAAAATAAAGTGAATTGTTCAATAAAAATGAAATGTGAATTAAATGCACTAAACGCCCACAGACAACAAAGCCTCGTCGAAGGATGGAAAGGTCAACTTGCGTGTGTGTGTGAATGTGTATATATGTGAGTATGCGTAGGCTATTGAAAAACAAAAAGGCACATACATACATATAAATAAACCAATTTGAACTTTCTATACATACATACATTGTACATACGTACACATACTAGATGGCACGAGTACTCTTTAATAGTGCTCTTTGGTTACAACAATAAAAACATCAAGAACCACCGACGGCCATAAAACAAAGCCAACAGCAAAGCCACAATGTAATGGTAGCAAATTCATGCGGTTTTATTTTTGGTGTTATTTTGATGAAAACCCAGGGCCAAAGCTTCTAAGGCATGGCAAAAAAGGGTTAGATGCGAGAGGAAGTGAAAAAGATTTTGTTGAAAGGTTGTCTGCTTGCGTAATCTTTCGTAGCGAAAAAAAAATTAAAATTAAAACCAAAAATCATACAACTAAATTAAAGGAATCAACTACAACAACAGCCGCTGTCTCAACTAAATGTTATTCAAAAATTTCCCTGTAAATGGCGGTGAAATACGGAAAACTTTTTTGATTTCACTCACAAAAAAACTTTAAATTTGTCTGAAGTTATCCGCCATTAGTGGGCGTGGCAATGAAGTTTTAGCATAGAGCAGTTAGAAGTTTGAAAAGTAGTTTTCGGTTTCAATAGTAGTTTTCCATTGTATGTAGGATTGGCAAAATAAGCATGAAGCGAATGCGAACGACGGTCTGGCGGGAAATAATATGCTAATTAATTGTGCTTTTGAGTGGATTGCGCTTGGAGTGTCAAAGGAAGGGGTTGTGGTTTCTATGTGGTGCAGTCATTGACTCTACGCTATCCGCACTGGGACGCTGATGCCAATTGGAGGTTTTAAGTTAATTGTACCAGTAGTTATATCTTCCTTAAAAATTTACTTAAAAGTGAGTAGAATGCGTTATAGGTATGAATAGCTGATATTCGCATCAGTTGAAAGATCTGCTTTTTTGGAGTCAAAATCATTTTCCTTCAGTTAGAAAAAGTTGAAGTAGCTTAAAAATTGCTGGAAGAAGCTATCATAAGGGTTTTCTCAATAATTTGAATTCAACGTGATTCAGCGGAAATATGTTTTTGTTTTAGTTATTTTTCCCATTGAAACGGCTATAGATATTTTTAAAATTATTATATATAAGTATTGTTATTTATATCATGATTTCAAAAACCCCATTTTCTGAAATACTTGTTCTTTAAATTTAAAGATGTAGCCACTTACACGCTTACTTTTTCTTCAAGAAGTAAATTACCTGTAAAGAGAGTAACGGGATTAATTAAATTATTATGCAATGGCTATTTTCAGAATATAAATGTCGTTTTCGATATTTTTTAAGTTTTTTTTAGATAAATTATAGTCATAATACTTAAAATACTTGGAGTAATTTAAGGGGTTACATACGTCCAGCAGCACCAAAAATGCGCCAAAACAAAAACTGTTTTCAGAAGGGATAACAATAGAAATATATATAAAGAAATTTTATACAATGTTTATTGGTACTTAAAGTTTATAAAAAAATGTATTTTAATTTTTCTTTACAAAAATTAGTACATAAAATATCACGTGACCCAAAGTACAATGAAAAAAAAGTTGCTCCACGGTCTGCATCATTTATCCTTGGAATGTTGATGGATCTGTTAAAATAAAAAAAATTCTTGTAAAATGAAGTTGTAGTGAAGTATAGTCTGTCGAGCCGAATTTTTTAATTTAGAAAAATTTTCCAATTTACGGAATTTAGAAAAAAAGTATGCGTTTTACGTCATAAATGTCACACTTTAATTATGTTCATAAAATTTTTTAATAAAAATATCGAAAATACGGCTCGACAGACTATAGAGAAAACATTTTCGAATATTTTAAAAAAAATCGCATCAAAAAATGTTAAAAACTGTATGAGTTATCATGCAGATCGTGCCGGGAAAAGTAGTTTCGAGAAAAACGCGTTTAAACTTTCATGCGCCTCAAACGAAGGACAGCTACCTGTGTGCATTAAACTCTCGTCGGGCGGTCTGATTTTCTACCATAACTTTGTATCTATGGGGAATTTTTACAATCGACTTTCACAGAAATACGCCTAAAACTATAAAGAATAATAACCTATAAAAAAAAAATCGATTTTTTGAAAATTCTGGACGTATGTAACCCCTTAAAATGAGAATTAAGATTTTAACCTAATAATATATAAATTTTAATATAACAATAATATTAATAATAATATTATTAAACAATGATATTAGTAAATAGTTTTTTTTCAGACAATCGCTGTAGTTCCGTAATTGGATATTAGATCTTTGATCGTACTTTTATATATTTTTGCTCTAGAGGAATAAAAATGTGTTTATTCATAAATTAAGGTGAATTATTTTTGTTGGTAAAGCTTCATTGGCTTTTCACTGTAAAATCTTCATCGCTAATATATTAGCTTTTAATATGGAATCTGAAAAAAAAACTAAGGAAACTTTCTGTCTATGTTTTTCGATGGGGAGGATGTGAAAATGCCTACAGGTCACTAAAAACTATATCCTTTCTACTTTTAGTTATCCGACCAATGTGTGCAACTTTTTTTGCTCTGTTTGCCAGCGTGAGCATTTAAAAAACATGTTTGAGTGAGACTGCCCTCAGAGCGTGCGGTAATATACACTATGAAGCAAAACTGAACACTTAAAACCCGCTTTTTCCGTTCAAGTAAAATAAAAAACTTTTATAACGAAATTTGAGAATTTCTGTGCATCAAAACAAAATTTCATTGAGAAAACCTCTTAAAATTAACCTTAATTAGTGTTCACATATGATTTGGTAGAAATTGTACAAAAATCACACATTAATATTTCGTAAAGCCTCCCTTGTTCTTCAAAATCTCTTGATCAAATTTACGCAATGCTGCTTGGAAGTGTGTCATAATTTCCCAGCCGTCTTTTCACGATAGACCATAAGTTCTCTATCGCATTGAAGTCTGAGCGTTGGGCTGGCCAAGTTATCGTATCGAATGTTTGACTTTTGAGCCAATCCTTCACCAATTTAGAACAATGTTTCGGGTCATTATCTTGTTGAAACACAATATTCTCTCCAGCAAAGTCCATCTGGCCCATTGTAACCGATAAATTCTCATATATAATATCCAAATATAATTCCTTCTCATTACTCCTTCGATTAAAATACGTGGACCAACTCCAAACTACGAGAAATACCCCCAAACCATCAATGACCCACGCCCGTATATTATTGTCTCAATAACTTCGTATTGCTGAGTTGATCTGTCTGTGTTAAACCAAAAGTATCATCACCTGAATTAAGCCAATTGATTTTACATTCATCTTACCTCACAGCACTCGTTACCAGTAATTAACGGTTCAATGTCGGTGACTTAATGCAAACGTTATTCGTGCCTTCATATTTTTTGCTGTAAGTTTTGTTTTTTTTGGTTTCCTAGCGGGAATGCATTCAACCTTTTTAATAGCATGTAGCACCGTTCATACTCTGATTTCACTGCTTATACTCTGAGCTGTTTGCTTCATTGTTTTGACCTTTCCAGACATAAGTAGTCGCGTCATATGCCTTGCAACAGTCGAGGTTACAACCTTTGGCCGTGCAAATTTTAGTACTTTAGCTAGGAATTAATTTGTTTTTTTTTTTTTAATTTTCATAAGGTAGCTTTGGAAAATTTTTAATTTTTTGCCCATGTGAAGCAATTTCCCAGCGTCTGCAACGATTTTCGTCTTTGGACTGATATAGCACTCAATACTTGCGAAAATTTGGTTGAATCCATGCCACACCGAAATCAAGATATTCTTAAGAACAAGGGAAGCTTTACCAAATATTAATGTGAGATTTTTTCTTCATACATATGTATGTGGCAAAATGCTTCATAAAAATTAGATCGAATCAATTAAATTTTGTGTAGCGAATTGTTGTGAAATTTCAAGAGAACTCAAAAATGGCTATATTTTTAATTTAAAAGAGTTTGCCCCTTATCTAAAAATTGTGAACTCATACTCAATAAAAAACATAATGGTTAAATATTTTTGACTAGCATTGTCACTTGTTTGAAAATTTTAATTTGAAAGAATTGGTAAAATACATTACACATTAAATATTACTTTTCGGGTGCCAGAATAAAGGAACTTCAAAGGTTTAAATTCCATACATTTAAATTCGTTAGTTAAAGGAATAATATTGATGGTAAAAAACTGGCTAGAACTTTGAAGTTAAAAATGTCTGTGAGGAACGTCATCGTGTTATAATTTTAAAATTGTTAAGATTATAGTATTTCTTGTCATATTTGCGACCGAGCGGAGAGACATAGTGCTTCAACTCCTGGTTGATAATTTGTAGAAGTATTCACCCATGCTTAGTATTGTTATAAAAAATCTAAGACAAATTATCCATTAAAAACTGAATAAAACTTATGGAGTAACAGAAATTATTGAAATGAAACGTAAAAAAATATCTACAATTTTTCACTTTTTCAAACTTTAGTTTTTGGTGCAGAGAAAAACTCCATAGAGCCTCTGAAAATTAATTACCAATACTATAATAATGTAGAGGAAATAACGTATATTTAATTAATAATAAAATTGATTTCTTGATTCCCGTATTATGACATGAGTTAAATTCAAGCCATATATTATCTCTTATGGTATCAACTGGTATTGTATATACATATATTTAATTTATTGATATTCACATATTCTTGGTATTTCCCTGCTTTTGTTTATTTTTATAACAAATGTGTATGTAGGCTCATATGTATGTACACGTATATGATTGCGTGAATACATCGGATAGCTGTTGCTTTGCTTATATTGACGATGAAATTGATTGGTATCTGAATCGAATTAAATAAAAGCTTTATTTCATTGAATACTTACATACGTACATAAACTAGTATATCTTTCACATAGATACACCCACACACGATACGAGTTAGTGCGCATAAAAACACGTAAGCATAAGCGCATTGACGTGTTCGTATGTATTACACTTGTGTGCATTAATAAACTTATATGTATATGTACTTAGGTGTGCAGGAATATAGGTAGGTTATTGATTCCAAAAGTTATATGTACACCGCGTTATTCAGCGTATTTCCCGGCCTTCCATGCACGTCACACTCTTCACTTTTCCTTATATAGGTATATACGAGTATAGGTATACAGGAAATACTTTAAAGTATTTAAATTTGCAAAACTGTGCATAAAGTTATGTAAACTTTTTTCGTAAGATTTTTTTTACTATCAAAATCATAATTTTTTTGGAAAATTATTTTTTTATAAAACAACTAAATGTATTCAGTGGCTTTTACCCCATAATGCAGCTATTTTTTAAGACCTAGCATGTAAATTATCTTGTAATTTTATTTTTTTTCATTTATTTATTTTGTTTTTGTAACTACTGTTGGCTTTTCATCGATTAACATAAAAGTCGACCACAAATGTGCTTCTCATTATTTCAGTCTTACATACATATGTAGCCCACAATGAATGGAGCTCACACGAGCTGAGTTCTCCGCTTAACAAGCTTGTCTGTTGAATTCATTTTAATTAGCAGCAAACAACTGTAAGTAGATATACACATATGTATGCTTATGGGTATGACAGTCGTAGATGTGCGTGAAAATATGCAATCAGCTGTGGAAATATTCAATATGAACTGACAGATATCTGTGTGTATATACGACTGTAAAAGGATAAAAGAACTTATTACCATATTTATATATATATATATACTCGTAAATATAATTACATATTATCTTATATGTGTAAATAAAGGCAGATGAGTTGGTGATAATCATTGAATATGCTCCGCAAATATTTCACTTAATTATAGTTTGAGTATAACTCCTTAACACTCCACTACAGTGGACAATTTTGTTTCCAAACCTATATTTGGGTTTTCACATTTTCATACTACAATTTCATATGATTGAAATTTCAATTTATTATTTAAAATGTTTCTTTCGCTACCGACGTATAAAGTATCCATTTCGTTGACTTTACAACTTTTAAAAACTATTACCATTTTCATTATTTCTCATCTCTTTTGCTGCTTACACTTAGGTTGCTAGCTAGAGCGTCTAAGTATGGGAATCAGGAAGGTTTCTGTCAACTTTTTTAATTTCAAGCGTCACTAAGCGATAAGCTTAAGAGAAATATTGAAATAAACCGTATAAGGAAATCTTTAGTTATCCAAAATTTAAATTATTTTAACAGTTTCTATTAAATGTCATAACTTTGTGTTTGAAATTGTCGCATTCTCAAAATTTCTTATCAATACTTTTAGCGGAATTATTTAATTTTCTTTTTATAATTTCATATATTTTTGCCTTGAAAAAAATATAATCATACTATCAAATATAAAGGGTGGTTAAATTTTCAAGGGCCGATGTTGATTTTGAATAAAACACAAACTATTTAGGAAATTATTGAAATTTTATTTTATTATGATATATTGGTATTACTCAATTATGTATGTAACAAAATATCGGCCAAATGAGCGCCGCGACCTCGGCGGCACACCTCCATACGATGGTCCAAATTTTCGATGACGCTGAGGCATAATGGAGTTTTTATGCCGTTAATGTGCCGAATTATCTCATCCTTTAGCTCTTGAATTGTTGCTGGCTTATCGACGTACACCTTTTCTTTCAAATAACCCCAGAGAAAAAAGTCCAACGGTGTCAAATCACATGATCTTGGGGGCCAATTGACATCGCCATTACGTGAGATAACACGGCCATTGAATTTTTTGCGCAAAAGAGCCATTGTTTCGTTAGCTGTGTGGCAAGTGGCACCGTCCTGCTGAAACCACATATCGTCCACATCCATATCTTCCAATTGTGGCCATAAAAAATTCGTTATCATCTCACGATAGCGAACACCATTCACAGTAACTGCCTGACCGGCCTCATTTTGGAAAAAATACGTCCCGATGATGCCGCCAGCCCATAAACCGCACCAAACAGTCACTCTTTGTGGGTGCATTGGTTTTTCGACAATCACTCTTGGATTCTCATTCGCCCAAATGCGGCAATTCTGTTTATTGACGAATCCACTGAGGTGAAAATGTGCCTCATCACTGAAGATGATTTTCTTCGAAAATTTTCATAATATGTCTGGATAACTTTAACACGTTGTTGGATTGTGTATCTCTCCATGGTTCAAATTGAAATAGAGAAATGTCAAATTAAATTCGGAAAAAAACTTGGCGTTTAGGTGTGGTTCACATTCAACATCGGCCCTTACAATTTAACCACCCTTTATATTTAGGTGGCCCATTTGGGAGCCAAAATGTAGGCAGCAGTTATTTTTTTTTCCAAAGGCTGTGCTGCATTAAAGATGAGGGTGGTTTTTCATCAATGCATATAATTTTCTTTTTAATAAATTGTCTATATTTCCCAATTTTGTATTTCTAACCAATATTTTTATTATTATTATATACTCGTATACATAGCCGTTGAATCGATTTTCTTCATGTTTTTCTAAGGAATGAAGGTCTTGACATACCCTACCAAGAGACGACTACAATTGACCTTTTTTCCAGAAGTTTAGATGTTTGTATAGCCAAGGTTCAAAACCATGACCCTTCGCATGGTAGAACGCATTAGTAAATACTTTTCTTAGCTGTTAGAGTAAGCTTTCTTCGAAATCAGTTCTATATACAATTAACGACTGATAGCTAAAGTTTTGATGCCCTTATTTAAGATTTTTAATGCTGAGCCTGAATGCAGGGACAACGATCTTTTGTTTTTTGGCAAACAATAATTCAAAATTTACCTAAAATAAATACTTGATTTAATTAACAATTTTAGTTAACTTTTCAATTTAAACATCCAGCAAAGGATTAGTTAGACTCGTGAAAAACTCACGATCCATTTAAATTAGCGATATTTAGTTAACTAGGCGTGCATAACTGCTGTTGAAATTGAATTCAGAGCTTACCGTAGTTTTTATGCTCAGTCGACGTTAAGTTTTGCATGCACAGAACGATAGGCAAATTCATTTTTCGATATCCACTTAACAGAACTGAAGTAACAAGCGGTATATTATATGACATATAAGAAGCGAAATTAATCAAAAATACAAAAAAATACAAACAAAAGGTATGAGTTAAAAAAAGTTTCATGTAAGCTGTTCTTTTTTTTTATACTTTTCGTGACTACACACTGAAACTGTGTATGTATGTGTGAATGTATGGGACTCATAAGATGTTCACTCGCATGTACGAAAAGGTATGTAGCGATACGCCGGGGATAGCGTGTGTGCGCGGTGTGGCCTTTGTGGTTTGGCATCGTGCTTAAATTAAGGTTTGCGTGTTAATCAAAAAAACATTTCTCTCAAACGACATTCATGTCCGCACTTCGCCGGAATAAATATTTAAAATGTATTTATGTGTGTATACACGTGTGTACACTCTTAAGTGAAATACGGAATTTCTAGGCGAATAACCGATATTAAGTAGAGTGTAAATGAAGGCTTCGTGGAAAAAAAGCAAAATCGAGGAAGTACAAAAACAACAACACCAAAAAAAGCAATTCTATATGCTATGTTCGTCAGCGCAACGACAAGATGCCAGCATACATATATATACACGTGTGTGAATGTGTGTACGTCAGGTTGCGAGTAAATTTACTTAAGCTACGTTTGCAGCTACGTCAACATAAGTTCGAGTGCCTGCGTATGTTGCTATGTTAAATACATACGAATGAGGCCAGACCGAATAATTAAATATTTAAAATGTTAAAACCGCTTAAAACCTTTTTTTGTGAACTGCAACCCACATGCGTACAAATCACACGCAAACACATACATGTATGCGCATACAATGCTACTTCTTTGGTCGTATATACGTATGTATCTGTGTCACAAATAAATATTTAAATACAAATTTTTCAGCCTCTATATTCAACGAAAGTGAAAAAACACTTTGAACAGCACAAAAGAAAACTTTAAGATAAAATAAAAGAAAAGCTTAAACACGCAATTTGAAATCACCACAATTAATATACTTGTAGTTACTTACGAGTATAAGCACACATGTGTTTATTTCGTCTTCAATTTTCTCTAACACACAAGATTTTAATTTACAGGCAAAAATATGTGTTTTATAGTAGTTTAATTGGAACTTATGCAGGTAAATAGTTTTTTTTTTAAACAATTACATTAAAAAATAATTAATTAAAAAATGTAATATTAATATTTAGCAATTGATATTGACTGAGGCATATATTTTTATCGGAGAAATTAATTTAAAATTTTTAATTATGAAAATATGTCGCTGAGCCCTTCCAGTAATCGCTATTATTGTATTCTGCATTTATTAATTTTTTTTTCTATTAATATGTATATTTATTCAATACTGCTATATTTTATTCTATTTTAACGAAACAAATTTTTATTCAAATCGCTTTTGATATTTAAAGCTTTTCACTTGGGTCAGACATGCCGTATACGCAACTTTTTTCATACTAATTGAAACCATTCTTATTATATAAGTATATGTATTATATACATTTATGTATATGCACATAGCAAATATTTGTAGCTGTTCGTGTGCCAACTAAAGTTTACTATAACTGCTCTTAGGTATTTATACATATGTATATGTTCGTCTAACGGTAATGAGGCAAAAGTGTCGACTAGGCTGTATACCATATTAATATTTGAGTGCGCTGGGAAGATGATGGTGTAGGCTTGAAATCTCTAAATTCTGCTCTTCAGCGTTGTTTTGGTGTACGTATGTTTGCTGCTTTTTATGTATTTTTTATACATTTTTGTTTATTTTGTTTATTACATATATTATTTTTTCATTTTTTTTTTTAAATATATATATATTTTTTTATTTATTTTTTTTATTTTTTTAGTAACCCCGCATAATAAATTGGTTTGCAATTTCAAAACATTAAAATTTCATAAGACCATTTTTTCACACCACGCTTTAAATACCTCGGTGCGAAACTTATACTTTTTTATATATTTATAAAGCGTTAATAAAAGCAAATTTTGCCTGAGGGGCGTATAAGTAATATTTTTAAATTGGCGATAGCAATTTGCAGCATACAGAATGTGGTTAGCGAAAAAAGCGCATTTAATATGTAGAAAAACATTCTGGAATTCTATACAAATGAAAATAAAAGTAATATAAACAGCGAGAATAACGAAAAATGTTGTATAAAAACGAAGCAGACTAACAAAAAGAGTCAAATAGAACTTGAAAAATAAAAACTGTTTTCAGACATAAACAAATATGTATGTTTGTATGTATGAAAGTGTATGTGGCTTCAAAATGAAACGTGCATTTGAACCATAAGACGACATAATACTTTGCATACAAATATGTCTGAGTATTCTTTTTGTAAAAACAAATATACAAGCGAGCAAAATAAAATAATATTCATTTATACGCTGCCAGCCGCGGCTTGCGTGCACATAACGCGTAAATTAAGCAAACCAGTTTGAGTGATTATTTGCCATTCACATTATCATAAAGGTGCACATATTTGCATACATAGAAGGCTGCCTGAAAATGTATTTACGTGCAAAAACGTAAAGTAATTTTAATTTCAAGAAAGCGGAGACTGAAATGAAAATTATTTATTTATTAAAATTGAAAAGATTGAAAAATGGAAAAATAAAAAATAAAATATAAAAAATAATTTATTAAGAGCAGAAATTTAATTGTATTTAGCATTATAATTGAGAAAGGGAAATTATATATTTTTTAAATATTGTGCAAACATATTTTCTTAAATAATACAAAGGATTCTTTAAATTTCAAAATAATTTAGTCATTAAATAATTGAAGAAAGACAAACTGGAAAACTACCAAAAATGAAAACGAGTTTTTTCTTTCCTGAACTTCATTAAATAATCAGTAATTAAAAAATTTTGCGAAACCATAAAAACTTACAATTAAAAAAAAGGCAAAACTCTTTCAAAGCATAGATTACTTTTTCTAAAATAAATTAAATATTTTTGAGAAAATAGTAAAACTAAATGATTTGGAATTTGAATAAAAATATTTATTTGACACTAAGATGTATTTATTTAACTTCTGCATTAATATTGGACAGGTATACATATATTATTCAGAAAGTAAGCCGATTAAAACAATTAAGCCATTTTAATATTTTTAAATACAAAACAAAATGAAAATGATTCCAAGTTCAAACCAGTAATTAATTATGGCTTCCACTATCCAAAAAAAAATCCTTTATCTCTTTCAGCCTAAATGTAGGTAAAACATATATATATATTTTCTACCAAAAGATTTAGGTATAGAAAAATAAGGGATTTGTTTATTTTTCTTAATCTTTTGCAGACATGATTTTTTTTTCTTAGAAACAATTTTGAATAGAGCCCAAAATAAGAATTATGAAAACAGTTATTTAATTATGAAATATAGAAATATTTTCTTTTTAGCTTGGAAATAATTTCAAATAAAACCCAAAATAAAATATATTTAGATCTCATTTTAGTTATGAATTAATAGTTTAGACTTTCCAAAAATTACAATCCTATTAAAACATTTCTTCTATCAGCCAAAAGTGTGCAATACATAGGTATACAAATTTTGTTTAGTTATTCTTTCAGTTCTATATTTATCTATTAAGAGCCGAGTGGCCTTTGTACGAAAAATTTCAAATATATTTTCGTGCCTTATATAATACATATATATTATTTTGGTTTTTTATGTTACAATAGTTTGTATATGTTATGTTACCTTCTCATTTTTCCCCTTTTTATTTTATTTTTTACCCCCTCCATTCTGACGCTGGAAAGCGAGAAAAGTTTACAAAGTACGGACAAAAGCTTTTGGCTCTATAACGCCATGCAACGTTGGCTTTTCAGGATTTTCCACCAAAATGTTGTTGTTACAACAAGTGCGCTTTTGATTATTTTCTTTTCGTTTTTTTGATGTTGTTTCATAGTCCATCGCATTGCAATGTTAGTTATAGCAGTAATTTCTAAGCGTGTACGCGCGCGAAAAGTTGAAAATAAGCGGTTGTACATGTACCAACACTAAGTTGTTTCAACTGTTTTCGTTATTTTTGTTGTTTTCGGAGTGCGCATGTTTGTGTGTTATTGGCATACAAAGTTTAATACAGTGTGAAAAAGAAATAAAATTTTTTTTTAAATTTAAACGAAAAGTTCAGTGAGCATATATGAGAATATTTGTTAACAAAGTGCGTTTGTGAGCGCATGAAAAAGAAACCAACTGTTGCCTGCTCGCTCAGCTAGTGATTTTATTTGAAAAAAACATGAAGAAAAAAAGAAAACCGACAGTGTGCTGATGAATTTTATATAACACGCAAACATTTGCGTAAGCCTTCGAATTAGTTTTATATGCATACGCATGTATATGTGTGTGTGTTTAAAAAATTTCTCGACACTATTGCGTAATGAAAACAGCTTTCACACAAAGTTTACCGAGCATAGTTTGCTTAAAACTTTACTTTTTCCCCATTCATTTTTATGATATATGTATATATTTTCATGAATTTCTAAATAAATTTACAACAATGCATAAATTTAGAGCCAAACAAACAACAAGCCGTATTAATCTATCCGCGTGCGAACTTTATGGGATTTCGTTCAATTTTTAATCGAAATTGCCAAAAAAGGATTTATGTGTATTATATAAAATATGAAAACAATAAAAGTATTAATTCTCATAACTTTATAAAATTCCACTTGTGTTTATTATTAACAATTTTATAGGCATCAATATTTGTAATGTATGCAGAAAGTCTCAATTTTTAGTGTTTACAAAAAATGTTGCATATTTTAGGGGTGCACATTTGATATTGTATTTATTTCTTTGGATACTAAGTATTGAGTATTTAGTTTTTACTTGATAGTACTTACAGTAAAGGTCGAACTTTTGAGTAAAATTCAAATATCCACTTTATAAAGGCAATTTTGCTTATCTATTTTGAAAGAATGGGAATAAATAGCATAAAAACCAAAAAATATATATCGACAGATAAGCTGATTTCAACATTTTTTTCGTATTCATAAGAAAATTAGCACAAATCAAATGTGTTTTATTTTTTACTTAAATTGCACTGTTTTAGAAAGATTTGTCATTAGATTTCAAGCTTTTGATCAATTTAAATGATAATTAAAAGAACGTAAAACTTTCGAATTAATATTCAGCTTCAAACATTTTTGGAAAAAAAGTCATCTTAAAACAATTTCTGTTAAAACTTTACAACTCTTTGCAATAACACCAATTACATAGACTGAGTATACTTTTCTTTGTTGTGTGTTGCCTTAAATCGATGTATACAAAAGATACGACAAATATAATATATTTTAAACTCCGCACTTAAACGTCAATCACATTGTCAAGATTACTGGTTTTTAACTACTCAAATGCCCTTCATGATATATGAAAGTATTCGAACTTACGTACACAAGCACCCCTATATAAAAAGCTACACACAAATACTTAGCTAAAGCGGTTGTTTGGTAAACAGTTCACATATTTCACGTGTAGCCATATGCCCCTGAGTTAATATGTATCATGTGTGTATTGGTCAAGAAAATTGGCAAACCATCCAACTAAGTAAACTGAGAACTTAAAGTAAAAGTCAACCAAAAACCAAACTGAGGAAGTTACCTCAACTCGATTGCAGCATGCTACCATCAATTTGAGAGTGCACAAATGTAACATTCATTAATGAAGAGCTTTGAAATAAAATAAGTTAAGTGAACTTATCTGAACTAAAACTGTACATTTTCTAATTGAGTAATTTCAAATAAATTATTAAATTTTATTTTATTTTAATTTTTTAATATATTTATTTTATTATATTAAAGTTTATTTTATTTTATTTCATTTTATTTGCTTTCATTTTATTTTATTTGATTTTATTTATTTTATTTTATTCTATTTAATTTAACTTAATTTTATTTTATTTTGTTTCATTTTATTTTATTTTATTTTATTTTATTTTATTATATTTTATTTTATTTGATTTTATTTCATTTTAATTTATTTTATTTTATTTTATTTTATTTTATTTTATTTTATTTTATTTTATTTTATTTTATTTTATTTTATTTTATTTTATTTTATTTTATTTTATTTTATTTTATTTTATTTTATTTTATTTTATTTTATTTTATTTTATTTTATTTTATTTTATTTTATTTTTTTTATTTTATTTTATTTTATTTTATTTTACTTTATTTTATTTTATTTTATTTGATATTATTTATTTTAATTATTATATTTTATTTTATTTAATTTAATTTAATTTAATTTAATTTAACTTAGTTTTGTTTTATTTATTTTGTTTTCTTTTATTTTATTTTAAGTTATTTCATTTTATTTTATTTTATTTTATTTTATTTTATTTTATTTTATTTTATTTTATTTTATTTTATTTTATTTTATTTTATTTTATTTTATTTTATTTTATTTTATTTTATTTTATTTTATTTTATTTTATTTTATTTTATTTTATTTTATTTTATTTTATTTTATTTTATTTTATTTTATTTTATTTTATTTTATTTTATTTTATTTTATTTTATTTTATTTTATTTTATTTTATTTTATTTTATTTTATTTTATTTTATTTTATTTTATTTTATTTTATTTTATTTTATTTTATTTTATTTTATTTTATTTTATTTTATTTTATTTTAATTTCTTTATGTTATCTTTTTTTTATATATTTTGTTATAATTTATTTTTTTTATATTTTATTTGATTTTATTTAAGTTTATTTATTTTTTATTTTTTTATATTACTTAAATTTTTTTCACACAAAAGTTTTTTGGTTTACGCTTCTTAATTTATCTTTCTGGTAGTTTTTTTTATTTTAATTAACATTTTTTTATTGATTTCCCTGAAATTTTATATTTTATAAAATATTGTGTTATGACTTTTAATCTATTTATGTTTTTCACGAGCTTTTATATAAGTATTTATATTTGTAAATAAACTAGCTAAAAAGAGAAATCCCACATGTATTTCCACAAGTAAAAAGTAGATACCGTAAATCGTATCTATATACTCGTACATATGTAGCTGCATACATGCATATGTATATTTGCTTGACCAAAACTCTTCGATGCAATACGAGCACAAGTCGACGGCAAAGCGGAAGTTTACTTTGGTCCATATGTTTGCACTAAAGCAGATATGTTAAATGTTTATATGAATATAAACCATGCTGTATGTATGTGAAAAGGAGCATGTTTGCATGCGAGCAGATGGCAACTGCTAGCTAGTAGCATAAATTCTCTAAATAACTAAATTTACTGTTTAAGTTGAAAGTTACGACGATATTAAAAATTTACAATCTCAACACTTATGAGAGACATTTAAATATGATTTCTCATTGTTGTTGTTTCCATCATATTATACATACAGCCACGGGGACATATGAGCCGGACTTTATGTCACACTAAGAAATTTAGTGCAAATTAAAATGCGTTATGGATGAGTGAATTCTATGGGATACTTTAGTAGAAGAAGTTTCTCTGCTTAGAGCTTTAAGTTCAAGAGAAATATTTTGGCAATACAAATACGAGTACCAGTACTTGGCCATTAGATGAAATTTTAAATTTTTTTGATTCTTATTTTTTATTATATTAAAGAATATAGAAGAAATTTTATATCATGTCTATCATTATGAATTCTCTTTCCAACAATACAAGTTAGAATTACGTTATAAAAAAGAATACAAAATTGTTATAAAATTTTTTTTTTTTAATTTCACGCAGTTTGAAATATTTTTTTCAAAATCATGTTAACTTCGTGCAAAATAGTAGCACCAACATGTTTTAATTATCATTTTTTTCTTGAATAACTTGTGTTGTTTACTTATATTTATATGAAGTACCTGTCAGGATAGTACAATTCTTAAAGTGCGTGTGTTTAAGCTGCACAAGAAGCTAAAATAGTCAACGCTACTCGATGACAGCTATTACCAAACAAATAAGAGAGAAAGCAGGGTAAAACATAACTCAAAACAAATATGTCTCATACATAAATATGCACTTATAAACATACATATATATTTATTTGTATTGATTTGTACATACAAGTAATTGTAAAAGATAATATAAGGCTTATCTAAATTATAGAGCCGATGAGGAAAAGTGGTGCAAAATAAAATTGTTGCTAACCTAAAAGCTTAAGAAACCTAAAAAATTATTAAAAATTAGCCTGTAGCTGATAAGAAAAAATTAGTTTTCAACTATTGTGAAAAATAACTGGGCTGTAACTAGTTTATACACGACTTACTTGCTTCTGATATAAATAAATAACTTCTATATACTAAACCAAAACCAAAATGAACTATAGACCACTTGTAGTGAAAAATGGACCAGTAACTATGTATTCCTTCCGATTCTACACATTACTGCTGGGTAGAGTGATTCGAAAGCCCTAAAGGATATGCTGGCGTGCGAATGGCGATAAAATCCTAATAGCTGCACACACTAATCCTTCCAACTCAGTACCGCTGAACTCTCTGCACAAAAACGCTAGAAGACGCGCTAACATTTTGGTTTTGTATTTATGTTTGTGCGTATGTGTAAGGTACATATGGGTAACTGTTTTTATTTTTGTTTTCAATATATTTTGTTTGGTTATTGGTCATTTTCAGTTTGCTTCCACATCGTTTTTACGAGTGATTCCATTTTATGAGGATTTTCTCTCTCTTTGTCCTGGCGCCTTTCTTTGTGACTTTACCAAGACATTCTTTGGTTTTTTCCAAAGTGTTGTCACGCTGGTTTTTCTTTATTATATTTTTTATCATTTCTTTTTTTATTTTTGTTAGTTTTTTACTTGTATTTTGTATTTTGTATTTTTTTATTATTTGCTTTTGGTTTGATAGTTTTCTTTTATTATTGTCGTTCTTAATTTTTCCTTGTTCTCTATTCATACATGTTTGTTCTCTGCTTCACATTCGCCAATTGCTTAAGGACTTTTCGGTTGATATTTGCCGTCGGCGTCGGGTGTTTGGAGTGCCGATGGGTCGTCGTGGTTACTGCAACGGTGTTGGGTGGGTCATTTAGTGTGAATATGGGATCATTGCGACAGTCCTTTCATACTTTCCTATATCCACTATCGAATGTGTGTTAATGTGTGTGTTTGTTTCTTGGGTTATCGTATTAAATTTTCATGATAACTTTTCATTACGTACGAATGGAATGTGGCTATTTCCGGTTGACGTATGCTACTTTTTTCCATTACTTACATAACATATACGTACTATATTAGCATTTGTTTGTTTGTTTTTATTTTTTTTAGTTTTAATTTTTTTTCTTTGTTATTCTTCTTCATCTTTTGTGCTTATTGTTCACAAGTCCTTCCGTTTGAGTTTTCCTTTTTTTATTCGTTTCTTTTCCGTAACCGTTTGTATTCCAAGTTAAAGGGCCTCAGACGAGATACGAGTGTATATATATGTATGTATGTGTATTTGTTTGCAGGTACATGTACTATTATTCGAATGCAAATACATATACTTATGTACTTATATTTGTGAAAATATACTCTCGGCGCTCAAGTGTCGCCCAGAATGTACACTAATCAACACAAAAGTATTCGTATAAAAATATATGTGCACATTGAGTCATACACATGCACACGTACACACATTCATACAATATGTATGTTTACATTGCTGCCGCACAATCCTAATGATAATTCATTCTAGGTACACACACATTAACATATGCAGATACATACACGTATGTGTGCGCTTCTACGCAACACTCGATAACTCCAGCTTAGTCCTGTCGTATGTACTCGTATGTTTGTATATATTAGTATGTGCGAGTATGCGTGCCTAAGCACTTACGTTGCTTTCGCTCATTTTGTTTTGCTCTTTTTTCGGTTCTTTGGCAAATGGTTTTGAAATAAAAATTTATGGCTTAGTATTTTTATGTGCTCTATACCGTTACAACTACAGTCCATTTAGTTTGAAATTTGTTGCATGTCGCAAAGTGCTGAAATACCCCTGTTGGCATGTGTGAAATGGCCATTTCAAATGTGTTTGAGTTAAATTGTCTTCTGATAAAGTTGTCACTGCTTCTGGGTGTGTGTTTGTGTAATGTTATATTCCACGATATACAATATAATACTAATGAGATACTGGATATGTGCTCGCAATTGTTTTGAAAGTATAATAAAGGAGTGTTAGATATAAAATAAGCATTTGTAGGCTTTAAACTGAAAATATATTGATCAAAAATTAAAATTAACATGTTTGCCAATCAATTCAATTGACTTTGAATGTGAAAAGTTTATATGTTATTGTAGTTAAAAATTATGCTGTCATTTCCTTTAGTTTTAAACGATGAGCGTAATAAAATAATTATGATATATATTCTTGGAAATATTCAAATACTAATTAGAGACGTACAAAAGGGAGGAATGTACATACTCGTATAAGTACTCAAAAGTATTTCTATATATGAGTTTTCACCAAGGCTGCATCGTAACGATAAATTTCAATTTACTCAAAAATGTTCAATTGATTCGGTTGAAAAACTTGGAAAGTTTAACGTTCAACCAAATAAATTTCGGTTTTACACGAAAAAAAACCCTGTTGTTAATGTTAAATCGTTAACAGCTAATGTTAAACGTTAAAATTGGAGTGTGATGCAAAACTATAGCAAACAGCCATTTTAAATTAACATTACCGAAAAGTTTATGCGGTTTCAACATTAACCATTTCATTTCATTTCGATACCATGGCCCCGAAACGAAACAATCTCATTTCGATAAGTTTATTTTTCATAATAACGAAACGAAATGACCGCGTTTCATTTCTTGGGCATCTCTGGTTTTTACGCCTAGTGGAATGTAGTTGAAAAAAAAATGTTTAACTCTCTTTAGCGATATTTTCAAATATACCATTTTTTCGTTAAAGAGTATTTTCATAGGTAAGTTGGTGGAAATCGTTCACTTCAACAATACGAGCAAATGAGTATCTATGTAGTTAGCAAGGTTTTTTTGTAAGCTTTGTACAGCAAACCTAACCATTAACTTTACCTTTAACTCCCTTTCGTTTTACCAATGTGATTTTACTGCTTCTTAAAATCTAAAATATAGACAAAAAGAAAAAAAAATTCACGGAACCATATGTAATGCGCTAAAACCACTAACAACTATTATATTTATGTATAATTTTCACTTTGTCCTTTAAGTTGTTTTTATTTATTTGGTTATATTACCACCAAAAATCAAATAGCTGCCGCTAGTTCTGCTTTCTCCAGGCTTGATGAAAGAAGCCTGGGTCTGGTAGTGAACGAGGACAAGACAAAATGTCTCCTGTCATCAAACAAACAGTCATCGCATTCCCAATTTGGCTCCTACGTCACTGTTGACAATCATAATTTTGAATAATTTCGTCTATCTAAGGACCAGCATCAACACCAATAATAAAGTCAGCCTTGAAAACCTACGAAGAATCACTCTTACTAACAAGTGCTACTTTGGACTAAGTAGGCAATTAAAAAGTAAAGTCCTCTTTCGGGGAACAAAAACCAAACTACATATACAAGTCGCTCTTCGAGCTATACGATGATATTGAAATAGTCCAGTGAATGAAGAGACAACGAATGTCGTCCGAATGGATTAAAGCACTCCAGTTGCGAAAGTGTTCGATGAAATACCGCTGGTGGAAGCAAAGAAAAAGGAAGACCTCTACTCCGTTGGAATGTATCAGATGGAGAGCGATCGGGTTTCATTTGGTGTTTCCAACTGACGTCAAACCGCAAAAAAAAAGAGAAGAATAGCGCGCTATAATTGATTCGACTGCAATCTCGTAGGCGGTGCCAACACCAATAAAGACGAAGAATATCAAATAGCTCCCAAACAGCTGAGTTACTCAGATGTGAGAGTTAATAATTAACCCTTAACGTGCACTCATGAAAAGAAACGTATTTGCCGTTAGTGGGTCAATATTGCACAATATTAGTATTAATGTTAAAAAACATATTTTGACTGTAATTGAAGGTTTAAATCATCTTTTCCTTTAATATACGTATATACGAGTATAAAATTAATTACATACCTAAGTACAAAACATAAAGTCCTTGGATTTATTTCATACAATTAGTGCATCTGATCAATGTCTCAGAATGAACTTTACATATGAAACTTTTGCAGTTATAACAATTATTGCTATATTTTTTGCTGTTGGAGAGATTTTGGACCAGGTTTTAGATTTGTAGGTCGTGGAGTTGTTTCAACAGTTTCTGTAGACTTTTCGTAGTTCCTTACTATGAATTTGGCTACGAGGAAGCGTAGCTCTGCGTGATAGTTCTTCAGAAACAAGTTCAATTCCAAGCTCTTCTAGGAATATACGACGTTTAAATTTTTTATTATTATTTCACTCAGTATTTATTTCCCCAAAAATTATAAAAACTTTAAACGCCCTTATATCCGGCATATTGTAATACAAAGATTGTGGACACCGATTCGTTCTGCGCTTTCAATTATATGTCCTGATAACTAGATCGAGTGTATCAACCTCTGACTTGGTTTTGTTGCAAAACTCGATGATTTTAGAGTTGCCTGTGTTGGCACTAATTTCAACATTGCTGTGAATTTACGGAGTAAATATACCGCTCGATTCTTTTTAGGCACATACCCAATGAACGCAGTTTAATTGTGTGATCAAAAAAAAAATGTGTGAGTAATTTTGCGGCTTCTTCCTCAATTATGTAATTTCTACAGACAAGAATAGTTTGTTCGTTCGGACTGTTTCAACTAAAGTTAATTTTTGCTTTAATAGTTTAATCCCCAATTTGTGAGATATAAATAAAAGTCACATGTGATGCTGTGAACTTGTAAATCCTTTACCAAAACGAGTACAATACAATGTCCTTGTTCTTTTTCAGGCTTATAATTTAGATCTTAAGCGGTAATTACTTGCAACGACCAAATGAAACTAGTTTGGCTGCCGCACAATATCTAAATCTTAAATCCGTATTTTCCAGGTTTCGATGGAATATATTACGTCGGCGAAATGTCACCAATTGATCAACAAATGTAGTGCATTCAACAGGATTATACATTTTTTGTATATTACCACCCGTCGTGTTGAAATTTTGTTGTCAAATCTTAGAACTTGGGAGATATTTTGGAAACGCTTCAGGCTCATTGTCGATTTGAAATTAGAGCGGTCTTTACGATCAGCCCACAAACATTCCAAAACCAAAATATGTTTCAATAGCAGTGCTATCCAGCTTAACCCAACAGAATTGTTGACAACAATGTGCACTTAGAAAAAATTATATGCCCATGTTTAGCATTTATGTTTTTCACATTAAGTTTTAAGAAATAATGAAATTTTGACCAATGAATACAGGATAAGTGTTAAATATATATTTGAATATTGCTGTTTTTACTTATTTTTTCAAGTAAGTTTTACATTATTGGCTAACTATGTAATTTATTTATATAGTTCCTTTTTCTATTAAATTTTGTTTTTAATTTGTTTTTATTAATTTATCTATATTTAATTGGTATTATAATTCATTAATTATTATTTAATTATACGCAAGATTTAAATTGGCTGCCATTTTTGTAGTAAAGAGTTGACAACCCTAAGAAGCAAATCAACAGGTGATAGTTTATACTTAGTACACGATATAACAACATGTTTACATTATTGAACAATACTTAAAATAATGATAGTTTGGCGGCCGTTATTCGAATTTGATCGGTTTGTTAGTCGACAAAATTCCCGCTTTTAAGGTTCTGGGAGCAAACGCTGCCACAACGTGTCAATATTTGGAGTATATTTTAGGCTAGAGGCGTAATGAGACCATACTTTTTGAAAAATGAGCTGGACAAGCAGTGACTTTTACTGGTGCTCGATGTCGCGATATGACAACCAAGGTCTTTTTTATCGAAATTGGATTATATTGATGTGGCCAATATGTGTTTTCAACAAGACATGAGACTTGAGACATTTCCAGGTCGTGTACTCGTTTCGGTGATCATTATTGTCCACCTATAGTTTCAATCTATTTCCCTATTTTTCTTCAATTTTGGGAGACAAAGCGATTTTTGAAAGAGCTCCTTTTCCAGTTTGTAGTGAAAGTTTTGATATGTTTCCAACCCTGGCTTTCCAAATGTTAGTATGCAACGCTAACCATTTAACTGTTATAATAAAATAAAATTTAATTATTTTGTGTATATTTCATATATAAAAAATTAAGTTACATTTTCTAATTGCGGTCGCCTCTCGGCGACTGGTATAAACTGGGGAGGAGCTCGGCCGAAAATCGCTTCAGCGGTTACAAAGCGCCTATTATATATTATATTATTATTTAATTAATTATTTTTGCTTTGTTGTATTTATATAGTTTGTTTAAATTGTAATTTCTTTATTTATTTTAAATTTTTTAAGGATTAATTTGTTTAATTTATTTATTAATAACTTTTTTGATAACAATTTTTTTTATTTCTGTTTATAACTAACTAATTGACTAAAATCATTTCTAGTTGATTTATGATATTTAAAATTTTTATTAGCTGACTGTACCATATATCTGTTATAGTGAATTATAAGGTGCTGAGTCAAGTTTTCAAAGTTTTTTCTCTCAAAATTATTGCTTTTACTTTTAGCACGTTTTTATAGTTATATTTGCAAGTAAGCGTGCGACTCAGAAATGTTGGCATGGATATTTATTGTAGTAAAGAGAGTCTAATAAGCTATTTGAATAATATATTTAAAAGGTTTTCAAAAATGCTGAGTACTGAGCAACAAATATGAATTCTAAATATTCAGCTTACGTACTTTGCCTAAAATTATAAAAACTGTGTAGAAATATTGTTTTTTTCTAACATTTTCCGCTTATACATACGTGTATATTCACGCTTATTAATTAAGCATACACAGAAGCGAAAAAGCAACAAATTCGCTAACAATCTTTATCCGAATTAAAAAACAGTTTTGAAAAGTTAAATTATATTTCATCCCCATATCAGCTTATCAAACTTTAGTTGCACACAAAATGCAGTAATGACAAAGTGTAACATTAACAATAATGTTGATATGTGCATATGTAGTAGTAGTATACACGTAGACCATATATGAGTTTGAGGCCACTGATGTTTCGATTTGGCTTAACGATACTGACTAAACGATATGCTTGAGCGGATAAGATTACTTTGCGTTTCGACCAACCGGCTTTAGAAATTTGTTGGTAGTTTCTCAAAGCTATAAACTGCACAAATATATACATGTGTTTGTTCATTTACGAATGCATGTATATGTAAATTCATTTAAATCGCTTACGACATTAAATAAACTAATTTCCATATATGTAGCGAGCAAGTATATTAGTTAACACATACCTACATATCAGTTTTTGCTGATGCCTCGGCTTAATTTGCCAGCTACTTAAGTTTTCCACAGTTTGTATAAAATAAATAACAATTAATATTTAGCTTCTAATATAGTAAGTAAATAGTCTTAAATAAATTGCTATAAATAAATTTGGGAGGCTAAATACAGGAAAATATATAGACATTTTCATAAATGCGGAATTAAGTGTAATTAAAGGCAAAGTGAAATATACTAATAAATTATTTACACACATGTTTATATAACCAAACTAAAATGGTTAGTTATCTACAAACAAGCAACAATGGATTAAGAAGACAAAAGGATAAAAGAGCTAAATGTTTCTCTTATAAATCAGCAAAATTTCAATTGAATATTTTTAAAGCATTATCATTATTATGCAGAAGTAAACAGTATAAAAAAATAACGAACAAATAAGTGAAAATATTTTCTTTTTATTCACTCATTAATTTAATTTATTTTATTTGCTTTTTGCAACACCGAAAATATTAGCATAATTCATTAAACATTCGTCTCAAAGGTAATACAATTTTCAATCACATATTTGTAGAGGAATTTATAAAATCATCATCTTCTTCTTCTCTATTGGCGTGGCCAACGCTTACGCGTTTATATCCAAGTAAACAACAGCGCCCAATTTAGTTCTTCTCTTCGCTGCTTGACGCCAGTGAAATCAGGTCGCTCCGCCTGATCCTTCTAGCGTAGTGGAGGTCTTCTTCTACCCCTACTTCCACCTGCATAGTCGCTGTTTTTTCATAGAGCTGCGGTATTCGCATTAGCCAATGGGCAAAGGACCAAAAATCGTTCACCAAACTTTTCTCTACAAGACATCCGGGGCCACATCATAGGATGTCGACATAGTCCACGCTTCCGCACCATATAAAGAGGGTTCTATTTCGAGGTTTCATACCTTTTTAAAGAAAAAACACAGAAAACTCAAATTTAATGCGACATGTGTGGCATTTATTTTTCGAAGATTATCTCTTCGAAATGTTGGCCGGGACCATATGTATCTCAGATAGTCCATCGGTTGAGTCCAATTTTCGATTATTCTATCGAGCATTTCGACTTGTAATTGACGGATGATATTTCGTTTCAAGGCCTGAATCGAAGCGGGATTATCCGCATAGTGCTTAGACTTTACATATCCCCACAGAAAAAAGTCTAACGGTGTGATATCACACGATCTTGTTGGCCAATCAACCAAGACCCGGACCAAAACTTGAATTTATCTGCTCCCCGCAATCTTCTCTCAATAAATCTATTGATTGATACGATGTGTGGAAAGTGGCACCGTCTTGTTAAAACTAAATGTCGCCGAGATCACGAACTTCGCTTATCATGGTGCGATAACAGTCGCCATTGACGGTTTCGTTCTCAGCATTTTGAAGAAATGTGGACCGATGATTCCACCAGCCCACAAACCACACTAAACCGTTGTTTTCTCTGGATGAAATGGCATCACTTGAATCTCTACAAGTTGCTCTTCATCCCAAATGCTGCAATTTTGCTCGTTTACATACCAATTGTACCAGAAGTGAACCTCATCGCTTAACGAAATTTGGCTCGAATACGTCGGATCTTCTTCAAACTTTTCAAGAGCTCATAGAGCAAAGCGATATCACTTGGGTAGGTCGAGAGGCTTCAGTTCTTGCACAAGTTTTGTTTTGTATGCTTTCAATTTAAGATCTCGACGTAAAATGCGGCAAGTCGTTCTATACGTCAGTCCGAGTTGCTGCGAATGGCGCCGAATCGACTCTCTACGGCCTTCGTGTACACTGCCAGCTACGGCCGCTATATTTTCTTCATTGCATGCTCGACTATTCTGGTCTGGTCGACTGGTCTATTCGAAGAACATTATCAAATAATGTATGCTGTACCTCGTAGTTGAGCCATAAGTTGGGAGACGGAATTCGTCAATCACTTCCAGGCACATTCTCAAGCATAGAGAAGTCAGAACCATCGGCTCTGTTGTTCAAGCCTAAGATATCAATGTAATCGACATACTTCAGTACACTCTTATAAAGGATTATGACTTGTCTTTTTGCTCTGAAGGAATCTTTCCCAAGATTTTGAGCCTGGTGAATATCTGGTCAATGGTGCATTTATTACACTGATGAGGTCCAATAAGCTTGTCGACCATGGACTTTAGTCTTTTACATAATACGCTCGAAAGGGCCTTATATGCGATACTTAGGAGGCTAATCCCATGATAGTGGAGCGCACATAAGTTCTAATCCTCGGACATGCTTTCATCTGACTGTATTCTGTAAAGAACATAATGCATGCGCCTTGTCAGCTCTTTGCCACAATGTTTAAATAGTTCAGCCAGTAATCCATCGCCTCTTACTGCTTTGTCGTTCATTAAGCAGATAATCGCTATCCGAACTTCGTCATAGTCGAAAAAGGGAGCTTCTTTCTGTAATCAACGATTGGCGTTTCGGTGTGTGGCATTTCCATTGCCCTTCAGCAAGCTGGAAAAGTGTTCCCTCTATACACTAACCATGCTCGGACATCGGTCACCAGATTTCCACATTGATTCCTAAATGAGTTTACTACAAAAATGTAAAAATACATACTTTTTATTTAAGTTAATTAAGAGCCAATAAAATTAAAGGAAGTTTCGCGCGTGAAATTTCTATGATAACTGAAATGTAAATGTTTGTATTTGTTGTTTGTTTGTTTGTTTTAAATGGCGCACAGAAAATTCCTTTTCTTACTTTTTGTAAATGATTTTATTTTTTTTTTTTTGCAAATGTATTTTTTTAAAAACACGTTATTACAAAGAAAAGGTATATAAAAAATAAAAGAATTTTTTCAGTTAATCTCCCCACTGTGCACGCTAACCTATATAGAAAAATAGTTATGTATATCTGTTATGCTGAAATTTGAAATTAAATTCTGCTTGCGTACGATTACAAATAAGTTACTCACATGTGTATAAGTATGTACACCTAAACACTGAAGCACGTGTCTGCATGTGTGCAATTTAATACTCTTGATTTATAACGCATGACATAAATTAATTAATTAAATAAATAATTTTAAAGACCTTCTGAACTTTCCTGAAACTCTGCTTGTAATTTTCAAATATATTTGTTGTAATCAAAGTAGAGAATTTCAAAGGCTCTGTGTGGAAAATCTGTGGTTAAACGTTTGCGAAACATGCGGACGCACATATTCACAAACGAAAAGGGAATGAAAGTGCTGCAACTGGGACAATTAAAAATTGTGCAATGGCAAATTGACTAAAGTTATAATTTTTTTAGGTTAGAATTGTTAACAATTAGAGATAGTTTTCAATTAGAGCAAATCTGTACAATATCTACCAACTTTATTACAAGCACACGTATACACACACACACACACACACACATACATTCAAATACACTTTTATGCTTATAAATATACTTTTATGTAAGTGTGTAAATATGTAGCCAAAAATTTAATAAATATTCGTATATTTATTTTCTATCTGGTGATGCATATATGGCCACTACTAAGTACATATGTACATAAATATATACATGTGTTGCTTAGTAAATGCATGTTTGTATGCACATATTCCTAGAACTCCTAGAAAAGTCGTTAAATTTTATCAAAGTTGACAAAGTGCCTATGGCTTAGTGTAACATAACCACAAAACATAAAGCGATGGAAAGCGGCTGCTGCAGAGATGGGGTGGCGCAAAATACTCGTACACATCATATGCGGCATAACAACAACAACATTTTTTTTTATTTTCTCCATATTTTGTTGCAGTATTTACTCAGCTGTTTGCTTGAAATGTTTTTTGTGTATTTAGTTTACACACACCCACACTTAGCCAAACCAAGCTGTGCTGCCTGTACGTGTAGTTAAAATGCAAATGGTTGCATATTGTTAGGAGCAAGTCCGTAACATAAGGATTGTGTTTTATATTTGAAAACAATTTGCTTGAATTTTATAGTGGAAAAGGGTTAAACTTCTTGTTTACAACCGAACTCAATGTGTTTTTTTCTTTTTTGTGCTATTTCTTTTTTTCCTTTTATATGCAAAAATTGACACAAAATGCCGACATACAAGCAGAAATCCCTAAAACAATATGCACGTGGATGTGTATGTAAATGCACATAGTTATATAAATATTTGTTTATGCGAACGTCAAAAACTTTGGGTCCGGTTTTTGAGTTGGTCGTCTCTGCAAAAATATGTAGATTTGGCTGCTTTAGATACACACAGTGGCACAATACGTGTAACCGAAAAATAATATTTTTATTTAAAGCTCACACAGTGTGCATACAAATTTCTTTGAAGTTAACAAAAAATAAATTTAAAAATACCATTTGACAACCAATATTATATAAATATTCTCTCATTGGAAGAAATGTTAGAAATAAATTTGTCCTCTTCGTCAAACATATCACTCAAAAATAAAGAAAGAAATATTTACTAAATGAATAATTCTCTCACACACTGTAAGCAGATTCCGTGGCCTGCTCGGAATATCTATCTCTTCATTCACAAAGTGTTGAAATGATTGCTTGCATAACTCAAAACAAAGGAAAGTGTTTAAAAACTTTATTTCAGATAATAATAAGTGATTGTTTTTATATGCTATTGTGTTTTTTTTTTTTACTTTTAAACTTCTGCTTACATTATTATTATCAGTTTTGAGTTTTTAAGTGTTGGTGAATTAAAAGTGAGTGTCACTTTGTACATATCTGTAAATGGATTATACCACTTGCAATAATATTTGTAATTTAAAAAAGGGGAAGGTATACTGATACAGAAATTGAAAATGCATTTAGAGGATCATAATTTTTTTGTTTTATGTTCTTTAATTAGTTTGTGCATAGCTGGAGAAACTACATTAAGGTGGTTTACCCGACAATAACCTAAACATATTTTTATTTACATAAACTTGTTAAATTTATTTTAATAATATTTTGTTTAATTTCCTTTTTAATTTTATTTCATTTTATTAAACACTTTGTGTTTATTTTATTTTATTGACATTTATTTTGTCTTGTTATGTGTTATGATTTTATTGAATTTTGTTTTATTAATCTTTTTCCATCGTTTTATCTGATTTTACTGTGTTTTTTTTTATTTCACTTCATTTTATTTTATTTTATTGTTTTTATATTTAATTTTATTTATTTTTTTATTTCTTTTTTTTTTATTCTACATTTTTTAATATTATTTTATTTTATTTTATTTTATTTTATTTTGTTAAATTTTATTATATATTATTTTATTTTTCAGTGCATTATATTGTTAATTTTTTCTCCTTCTTTGCTACAAAAACATCCGATAATTAACAATAACAATGTGCTCAAATAGTAAATTGTAAAAGCAATCGTGTGAAATTGCATCACAGTAAATCGAATTGTGTTTAATAAAAATACAGACGGCGAATTCGTGTTACAAAGAAAATAAAAACAATGAGTTGGCTATGCCAGAGTAATTTAATAAAAATAGCAAATAAATATATAAGGAATAGAAGAAGAAGAGGCACCTTAATGTTAACAACAACAGCAATAACAATCAATGCCAATAATGCCGGCACAACACTTGTTGTCGTAAAAACGAACAAAAACCACACAAATTATCGCCAACATCTTATTGAGTATGAAATCTGTGAGAAATTGCTGTCAGGCAGTCACGTTTCTACGGCAAAGTCTATAGATTGACCGAGTGACAAGCTGAGCGTTCGAGCAAGTTGTTGGCCAATTCACTAGCTGGTCACACTCAATCACAACAACAACAAGGTAAATTTCATTATCAGCAAGCCGCAAATGATGTTGCATAGACGTATATACACACACACTTCTGTGTATATTGTACATATTATATATTGTATGTATATATACTTTAGTAGGTGACAACACGAAAATGAGGAAGTGAATGACAAGGGAGAGGCGTCTGGCAATTGACTTTGCAGCAGAAGCAACGTTGCAACAAGTAGCAGAAGAACGCTGCGGGTAAAAGCAACAGCGTTTAGAGCCAAAACAAGCTGCCCGCAAGCCGTTAGCAGCCAATAGTCGTCTGATAGACCTCACCGCAGTCGCGTCAATTGCTTGCGAACTCATTAATCGCACTACACTATAATATTATAGCACGTCTATCGAAGACAAGTGGCAGAATCTAATTGCAAGACAAATTTATTAATTATATTAGTGTATATTGGTGCATACAAACATACAGATTTATGTAATATTGACCAAGGAAGTTGACGCAATAAAGCAAAAAATATACAAAATGGTGATTGATATCAAAATGTGTCGTTTCGAGAATGTCCCTTGGGGGTTTCGTTTGGTCGGCGGTGCAGATTTTGAGTTTCCGCTAACGGTTGTTAAGGTTAGTACGGGAGAAGACTGTGTAAATTTTCGATATTTTTATGTGGAAAATTCAATTTATTATCAGCGTTTTGTCCACTCAGTTACTGAAGTTTGAGTTTCGCAATTTTGGGGTAGCGAATTTTGCTTGAAATGGCCGAGAACTGAGGTGAAAAAAATGTGTAAATGAAAAATTTTGTGGTAAAATCAAATTACGTAACTTTGAAATGAGTTTCGTTCGGCTGTTGCGTCGTCGTTGGTGCATAAAAGCGTACATACGCATACATACACATGTACATACACAAGCTGTGAGCTGTTTTGTTGGTGTTGTTGGAAAGCTAAAGCGCTGACTTTCAACATTTTTCGAAATAAATTTGCAGAATATACTTCATACAACGTTTACCAACAACTTTAATGTGATTTTCTGCCCATAAAAGGAAATACAAATAAAAAGGAATGCTGGCCATAGAGCACGGCGACAAATGGAATAATAATTAAAATGACTTTTCGTTAACATTAACAGGCCATAAAATATTTTATTATTATTGCCAATCAACACGCAAGAGTGCGGTGAGCGCACACGCACACACACACACACACACGCCAACATACAAACAAAGAGAGATACACAAATATGCTCATTATCGCATAAAGTTGGTAAGGATGTATGTATGTGAGTATGTTTCTGCAATAACAAATCGCAAGATATATATACTCGTATATATATATCTGTTCTATATACTATTGTACATGCACATGTATATGAATGTTGTGTTGAAAGGATTCGTCCTACATTGTCTGCTCTTGTGCTTTTATTAAATCAGTAAGTCGGCCAACCACATTCACCTTTCTCTCTCTCGCCCTTGCCCATCATACCATCTGTCATACCATCCATCATCACATCGCCATTATTGTCAACCAACTTTCGCATGAATGTCCACACTTCTTCCTGCCGCCTCTCTCTCTCTCTCTCTTTCTCTCTGTATCTTTTATTCATTTTCATTCGTATTCTCATTCTTTGCTTTATTTGTAGTTTTTTTCTTTATTTTTTTAATTACGTACCTTATGTTTACCGTTGAATATAATATAAAAGCAAAACCTAGACGCTTTGCCATTAGCGGCGAAAAATGTGATTGAAAAATAAAATCGAAAAAATATATGAAGGAATTTAATCAATAAAATTAAATGCGAATGCGAAAAATTTAATTTTCCATAAATAAAACTATGGAAAGGGCATCAACTATTTTAACATTAAAGTGAAGGCTTTATTTACCATGGTTAGGATTATCCGATTTGTGTCAAACATACAACGTTTTGCTCAAATTTCGAATGGCCACTTTGATAATGGTAATGTCATTATGCCTCTCTCACCTAAACTCTTGTACCTGTTGGCTAAAAATTGTGACGATCGATTTGCACAGGCTTCTCTTGAGGCCAATTGTTCATCAGCCAAATCATTGGCCATTGACAGGCACAGATGATGATCACTTGGTGTGAGGTGAGGATTATATGCATGGATGCATAAGAGCCTCCTAAGCAAAGTCTCAGAGCTTGTAGCAAGTCGATATTGATGTGTGTGGTCTGGTATTGTCCTGATAGAATGCAATTCCCCGCCTGTTTACAAAGGTTGAGCACTTCCGGGCGGTTGCATCCTTCAGACGGTCCAATTGCTGACAGGTTCGAATTTAGAGTTTGATCCTAAAGGAAATCTCATAGTGGATTACACCTTGCCAATGCTACCAAATACAATACCTTCCTGGCCTTCAATTACGGCTTGGAGACTGTTTGTGCCGTATCACTGCCCTTCCAAATTATTTTCATGTAACCTTACTGTTGCTGATCAACTTTTTATCACCAGTCGATTTTATTAAGATTCAGCAGCGGTTAGAAGATGGAAATTTTGTCCATGAGGTCTTTATGAGGACATTATCGACAAATCGATCCTCCACACCGACTAGAGCCTGCTATTGAAAAAATAATTGATTAATATTTACTAGACCTAATATCTATATTTAATTTTTGAATGGAGGAATTATTAAGCAGTTCAACTTTCACAAGGAATCCGTAAACAATTTGTAACATTTCAGAATGAAAATTGGATAAGATATTTAACAAATTTTTCATTTTCGGAATAAAGTTGGCTCATGTTTACAGGACTTTTAACCTTAAATTTATATATACCTATATATTTTTTTGAGTTAAATTGTATGCAATTTAAGCAATATTTGACTCTTGTGTTGAAAATTATTAAATATTTTAAAATAGGAACTTCATTGACGCCTAAACCATCTCCTTCAAGTCCAATTCCGAAACGCTATATACTAAAGTTTGCCCAAGCAAAAATCTTAGTTAAGATTCAAAATAACTCGAAAAAGACATTAATATTGTATAAAAATATCAAAAAGGTTAATTTAAAACTACGTTTCACAGCTATACACGTCAATAAAAATTGCTAAATAAAGTTAATAATAAACACTGTACAGCGTTTGCTACTCTCACAAACCACACTGTCATTAAATTATTTCCAATTTGGTTCCTTGTATTTTTATATTGGAATCTTTACCATTTCAATGTTTCAATGGAATATGTAAAAGATTGGAGTGATCTATTAAAATATGTCAGCCAACTTTTTTATTTTTCCCCATTATTTTGGTATATTATATAAGCAGAAGAGTTAAGACGCTCATTTTCACAAAAATGTTGTTCACAAGTTTAGTTTATTAAATATCCATTATTTGACTTCGATAAAAGCGAGTTAATTTCCTTACACCTCAAACCAATTCGTGCGATTTGCAATTTCGGTATCAAAATAAAATCGTGCGATTTCCAGCACATTCCCAATTGTTTTAAAGCGCAGTTGTATTCTATAAAAAAAAAAAAAAAACAAACATAAATTTAGCTTCTGAGGCCAAAGTTATGCTATAGATAATTTTTTCCAGGCAACTTTTTTAACTTATCAGTTGGTTAATTCGGTAAAAATGAAAAGGCAAAATTTGTTAAGGAAGAGTTGCTTAATTGTAGGCAACGATTTACAATTCTTTTTAACTCAAATAATTAAGGACTGCATGCATCTAGAATGCCTCTTCGATTTTTGAAGGCCATCTAAAAACTTTGTATTCCTCAGAAGCGATGAAATAATTGAAAGGTAGAGAATAATGAGGGTGGGGTGTCAGATAACTTTGTTTTCTGAATTCGAATAAAAAAAGGTTCTTGAAATTTAAGTCAAAATCTTTCGTACGTATAATAAACTGGTATTACGATATGGTATTTTCTTTGCTTTGTTTTGTTGCTGTTTGGAAAAAGCTATGTTTCATATTTCAAGCAAATATACTATTTTTTTTAAAAAGATCGCTCACAAGTCCACTTTCCGAAAAAAAATATTAATTCTTTTAAGTTGGACCAAATCATGGCGAGTAAAAAATTAAAATGTTCTAAAAAATATGTATCACTTTTATTGCTACTGATGCATTTACTGCCACCCTGGCGTCGAAACCCAATATTGTAGCTGCCGATTCCACTACAAGTATTGTTGTATCTTTTATCTCACAATTAGAAGATAGATTCAGCTTTTTTACTCAGCGTCTTTTGTAGCGATGCACCCTATCTTGGAGCGTCATACTTTTGCGTCAATTGTCAGATATTCGTCATGACAGTTTATTATTCCGCTATAAAATCTTGTAAAAGTGAAATGCAAGGCTAAAAATTGTTCGTAATAAAGATGGAACTTCCGAAATTCCTCGCAAAATGAGAAAAGTAATTCCAAGAAACTGAAGTAGTTAAGTAAGTTAAGTGAGAAATGTCAACAAATCTAACCAGTAACGAAATTGAAAGAGTGAGATGTTTCACTCTCAAAATGGGAGAAATTTATTGAATTTTCTCCGAACGCGTTTCAGTAAAAAATACCCAGCGAGTTGTGTGACAGCTGTTTATTTTGGGGATCATTTATAAAATTTAATGTATTCTGCGATAGATATTTGGATAAAATTGGCATTTTTAGGTAAGTATTATACAAAAATTATTTTAATTTAACAATCTTGCGATTCTCCCGCTGCAATAAGAGATCCAAGGTAGTTAGAGATGACACATCATCTCGTTACTTATTGCGGGACTCATTATTTGTAACTATAACACAAAACAACAAGCCACAACCCTACGTCAACGGAAACTGGAAATTCTGACAATTTTGGAGCAATGGCCTCTGATTAAATTCCTTGTAAAAAGGAAATATGGCGAATAAAGTTTTTTAAAGATATGTCGTCGGTTCTTCAGGACTCTATAATGCAGTTTGTAACCGCTGAAGCGATTTTCGGCCGATCTCCTCTTCCAATTTGAGATTTTGTGCCTTGATGTTTATCCAACAAATGGACGGACTACAAGCTTATACTAAACGACATTCAATGCCGAGGGGCGACAGAAAATTGAAATTTTAGCTTAGTGTTTTTATTTAAATTAATTTTCTATAACATTTGAACAGCAGTACACAAGGCTAACTATTCGGCTACCGCGGTCGCCATATGGGATGATGAAAGAATGGGTTCGGCTGTTTCAACAAGGAAGAGAGACCTGTGAAGATGACCCCCGCCTGGAGCGCCCAGTGACGGTCGTGACTGAAAAACATGTGCAGACGAAAAATTAGTACTGTCTGATCGAATAATTACATTAAAAAAGTAATGCGCGTTGGGTACCGCAAATGCTCACACCGCTTGACAAGCACCGCCGATAGTAGATTTGTAAAAATTTTTGGAGTTGTGCCAAGATAATTTGGATGAAATTTGCAACCACATTCGGACAGTTGATGAAATTTGGATTCGTGGAATATTATTAATTGATTACTTGCCAAAGGGAACAACAACAACCAACGGCCAGTATTAAGCTAATTTGGGGAGTCAGGCGCGTGAGCCAATCGTACAGAAGAGTCTTGACAACGCACCCGTTCACACTGCTTGGGTTGCGAGGGATGCTTTAAAAGCTACTGGATTAACCAAAATTGACTTGGCCAGGCTCCCTGTGACTTATTAGTTTTTTTTTTTTAAATTTAAAAAAAGAGTTACGGGGATGAAAATTTTCACACGATAGTTAGATGAAAGCGGCCGTAGAAAACCATTTTAAAGAGAAGCCTAAAGAATATTTTTTCAGTGGTATAAAACCAGCATTCCCGATGTCAGGGAGACTATATTGAAAAAAAAAAAATTAAAACTATATATTTGTTCTTTCAATACTTTAGGCCGCGAACTTATCAGCCGCTCCTCGAATATATTGGTAGTCCTTTGAAAGGGCGAAGATTTAAGTAAAACTAACTTTGCGCTTTTCCTTTTTAAATATGACAAAGATTTCATTTGGTGCACCATTTTCGCTTTCAAAAGCTTTAGAATGGATTACCGTCACTGTGACGGCAGCAGCAACTTTGATTAGCAATATTTTGCAGCTCATTAGGTCATCAATGATTGCTAGAAACCAAAATCAGTTTTCATAATATAAAAAGTAATATCCAAGTCATCAATGTAGTATGTGTGCTGTGTGGGCGCTGATTTTACTCCACAACGACCACATTTCATTTAAGGAGTACCTTAAATATCTAATTGAATCGTTGATATCATTAAATTTAATTCAACATACTTACATTACTTGCTTTGTCAGCGCATCATTCATATTAAAGTATGAATATTATTTTCATTTAAAATCAATTTTGCTTTGTTGACGAAAATGTAACCATGGGATCACAATTTAGCTGTTTTCATATTTGCTAGTTTTTATTGGCACGAATTTGCAACTTTCTCTCCAACCTAAAGTCAAAATCGCGCTCTCTTGTTACTAATTTTACTGGCTTTTTGACTCACAGAGCGCGATTCAGTATTTTACTTAATAAATATAAATAAAAAAAGGAGAAGTTTAAAAGAGATACTAATTTTCTATTGTGTTGGAACTCTCATTTTAGTTTTAAAATAAAAAAATTTTGTCGTGAATTAATGATAAAATTTCTTTAATTATCTATTCATGTGTAGTTTGAATTAAAGCACTCATTTAAAGGTTAAATATATATATATATAACATAAATGTTTTAAACATAATTATAAAATCTTGTTTCGTATCAATTTAGTTTGTAATTCAAAAATTTAAATCACACAAAATTGAAATAAATAACAAAAAGCCAGATACATGTATTTTTTATTACATATATTATATTAGTCAGCGCGAAAATATATGTATTTTAAACAAATTTTCCCAACCTGGGTTAAGATTTGTATAGATAAATAGGCTTAATTTGAAATCTAAATTAAATGGATATCGAAATGATTAATTTTCTATTTCTCCCAAACAAATAAGCACCAATTCCTCATGCTAAATGTTTGCAAATAAACACAAGCATGTACATACTCGCATGTATATACACGTACATACCGTTTAATCCCACTGAGAGCAGACTTGCGTGTACTATTTGCCACTTAATCACTCATTGCTTTGCTATAATTTTCGAACTTAATTCGCCCCATTGCGTATTTGCATTTTCACATTTTATTACCACACTTTACGCCAATCTCCACTTCATTCTCACTCCCTCCTCACTTGCTGTTGTCTGCCACCGATGTTGGCATCGTCGTCCACCTAACGGCTAACACGCCACTGTCAATCGAGAAACGCGCAATTCTTCAATGTCTAGCCAGACAGGCAAACAAAAAGAAAGGAACATTAACAACAAAGGAAGGAGAAATCTTCATTGAACGACGCAACAACATAAGTCGTACAAAAAGAAGGCAAACAAGTAAATGAACAAATGTCGCATTCACTGTCACGCACCACACAATCGGCCGAAATTTTTTATTTCTTTTATTTATTTATTTATTTTTTTTTGTTTTTTTTTTTTTTTTTGTTTTTTGTTGAAGAGAAGATGAAGAAAAAGTTCATTGCCGAAATTGACTCACTGACCTAGCAAAGAGTGCGTCGTTTGACTCGTTTCACAGTTCGAGGAGAAAAAAATTGTTATTAATTTTTTTCTTTGCCGAACCCTCCTCGGCTGGTGTTTGATTTTCACTTATTTTTTAATACTTTCCTTCTTTCATTCCGTTTTTAATTTAGGTCAATGAGGGCAGCATTGCCGAGGAGGCCGGTTTGCGTGAAGGTGACGTCATTGTACGCATTAACGACACTGCCACCTCGCCGCTGTCCCATGACGAAGCAGACAAGGTAATTAGGAGTTGTGGAAATGTCTTTTACATTGGTGTGCAACGGTAAGTTATTAATGCAAAATTAATTTCACTTGTCACGATTTATTTGACGTTTTGACATTTACTCATGGTGCAGTGAAGGTGAGGAGGAACCAGTGCCGAAGATGTTCCCCGTTTTGGGCGTGGAACGTTCACTTACTCCACCAGCTATATCCGATATTACTGGCCGTAAAAGTCCTATACCGCGTCAGCTGGCAGTAGAGTCACCGCCGCCTCCGGAAATTGAGCTTTTACCCGATTTACCCGAACGCCCATGCTCGGTGCTGTCGGAGCAAAGCGAAATCAAATTGGTGGAAGAAGAAATCGCCGCAGTGCTTTCCGGCGAGTCAGAGGTGCTTAAGGATCACAACGTGTTGGGGTTCGTGTTATTGGAAAAAAATATGTGCATGTGTCGATTTTTTGTTAATTCTTATTATATTAGCGTAAATTTCTATAGAATATTTCCCAAGCCTGGCGTTTGCATGACCAGTGATGTTCTGCGTACACTCAATGAGAACGCTATCAAAACTAAAGCTGAAAAGGATAAAGAGAATAAGAAATGGTCGACATTTCTGATAAAACCCGATCGTCCTATACCGAAAAGCAAGGAACAAATCGAGGCAGAGCGCCGCGCAGCCAATGCATATAAAGTTAAGATTGTGAAGTCAGCACCAAGGTCACGCTCGGTTTCACCGATGGTATGTTGTCCAATTAAAAAAAAAATGTTGAAAATTTTAAAACAAATATCCACCTTCCAGCCATGTTTACCAGAGCCTGTAACGCCAGCTGAGCCAGTAGTTGAAGAAAAACAGCCCACACCACCAAAAGTCGAGGAAGTTGAGGAACCACCACCCACCGACAGTGAGTTACCGAACTTGGAGGAAGTAAAAATTGTAGTTGAACCGCCAATTGAAGAGAATGAGAACTTTCAGCTTGAGTCTGTAAATGAGCATAACCCAGAAGTCGTTAAACAAGAGGAAAAAAGTGAAGAAAGTGAAAGTAAGAGCGAGCAACAATCACTACCACCGGAAGCGGTGTCAAGCGCTGAAGGGATGGAGGAAAAGGCCATAGTCGCTAATGGGGATGATACTCCAAATAGTGTTGCTACCTCGGCTGTATCCGACAACTCTTCTTTGGCGCAACGTGAAAAAACCGAAGAGGAGCTGGCACTCGAACGCCAATTGGCAGATGTGCAACGCCAGTTGGCTGCACTCTCCTCTTTACCCTCGACCATTCAGTCGACACTCGATGCAGTCACAAAGCAATTGGCAACTCTACTGCCCACTTTCCAGTTGCAAACCACAACCCATGAACAGCCGTCGCAATCTCAAGGGACTGCTGTTGCTGCAACCGAACCGCGCTCTATTAATTTGGAAAAGATTGAGGAAAGTGCTGAAGTGGCAAATATGGAGAAAGAAGAAGAACAAGGTGAGACTCTTGAGGTCATCTGTACGCGCTCAGTTACATATGAAGAGCATTTGGAAATTAACAGTTGTGTATTGGAAAACGTAAAACTTGTTTTTCGTTTCTTTTAGCTCCAAAGTCAGACAGCAGTTTGGAGAATTCAGTGGTTGCCGAAAAAGTTTCAAAATCTCTTGAAGCACTTAAAGAGAATATCGAAATCGATGTGCCCGTATTGAGTGCAGTCAAGCAGCAGGAAGCGAAACAAAACAAAGAGGATAGACAGCAAATGGAGGAAGAGCAAAATTTGAAGAAACAAAAGGTGAGTTGAATTCTCACCCACAAACCTTATGTTCAGACGAATTTAAAAATATTTGGAAGTTTTGTCAACAAAAATATGTTTTGCAGATAAAAAAAAAAGAGATTCCCAAGAATTTTCAAGCTTGTCCCTCCGCAGAAGTAGAATTTTTGGAGAGATATCGAGAAGAATTTTTTTTCCTTTTTAAAATTTTTTTTTTTTTTGATTTTTAATTAAATTTTTTTTTTCAAAAAATTCAAATAAGATTAATTTTACGATTCTATCGAAATTTTTATTGATAATTAATTGGACAGATTATTTTGAATTCAAAATCTTTCATAAATTTACTCCTTTCATACCCACACAAGTTCTAAAAATTCTTATTATCCACTAAATAATAGCCCTATTTAAAGCTTTTGGTCTTTTACAGCGGCACACAGTACGCTTTGAGTTATGAAGATGAAAGTTTAAGCCAGAGCGTGCTTTAAAAAAATCGGCAGAATTTAAAATATACACAAAAAAAAATAAAACTAAAAAAAATTATTATTTTCAATCAAAGGAATAACCTTTAAAAGCTTTTAAACTTTTCCCTCAAATAATATTTTCAAAGAAAGTCAATTAATAATTAAAATTCATTTAAAATCCCAACCTTATTCTTTATACATACTCCCATACATATGCACATATGCTTGAATTGCCATTCACATATATTTACTTGTGTACAAAATGTCGGTAAATTACATGAAACTGGCACTAAAACTGGCAGCGGAGCGAGGTGATCGAGGAACTTGAAGAACAGTTGGAGCGCAAAACCAATCCTCGTCGTTCGAAGCGTGCTTTCGGTCCATTGACACCGTCTTCTGAGAGACCACTGGTACTGCCAGGCGGTAGGCGTTGGTATAAACCAAAGGATGCATACAACGATGAATTCATAGCGGAAACATTGAGTGCACAAGCAGAACTTATCACAGGCACCACTTTGGGGTATTTACAGTAACGCAGATAAAAAAAAAACGATTTAATTGCATGCCCATCATTTTAATGTAAACCATAAAAATCATTGCTCATGATCACAAAAGGCCAAACCGTTTAACTAGGAATAATATCAATTAAGAAACCACAAAAAAATACACATTAATGTTAAAATCAAAATTTTATTCCCATTTCCTACAATCTCCACCACAAATTATAGTTTTAGAAACTGATATTATTATTTTATGAAAGTTTTCAACATGGTATATTAACTTTGGTCCGAAGTATGATCCTAAAGACGAGATGAGCTGATTTAGTCTGCACCTTTCGAATGTTTGATCGCAAACAAATATCTCAGTTTTCAAGATATTTGAACGAAATTTGACATGCGAATGTATTTTTGTTATGCACATTCATCATTTTCGTTTTCTTATTTTTATCCAGATCAGTCGGTAATATCATAAAGCTTCGTTAGTCAATGACGATCCTTCTTTCTTATTTAAACTTTCTCAGATCTGTAAGCGCTCACTAAAATATTTAAATTAGGAATATTTCTTTTAGTTAACATTCAAAATGAATTTATTTATTTCACCTTGTCAAACTAAATCTACCTATTTGAAAACACTATATTTTATTTTCTTTATTTTTTGTTTAATTGTACCTTTTTTTGTTTTATTTCATTTATTTTTATGTTATTTTATTTTAATTTAGCTTATTTTAGCTTATGTTATTTTAATTATTTTTATTTTAAATTAATTAATTTTTTTTAAGTTTATTTTAGCTTGTTTTAGTTTATTTTATTTTAATTTATTTTATTTGATTTGATTTTATTTTATTCTACTTTATTGTATTTTATTTTATTTTAATTCAATTCATTTCATCTCATTTTAATTATTTTATTCTATTTTATTTTATTATATATTATTTTATTTTATTTTATATCATTTTATTTTATCGTATCTTATTTTTATTATTTTATTTTATTTTATTTTATTTTATTATATTTTAATGTATTTTATTTTATTTTGTTTTAATTTATTTAAATTAATTTAATTTTGTTTAATTTAATTTAATTTAATTTTTTTATTTATTTTATTTTACTTAATTTTTTTATTTTGTGTTATTTTATTTTTTTAATTTATTTAATTTTAATTTATTTATTTTTATTTCATATTTATTTCTATATTTAATTTTATTTTAATTTATTCTGCTTAATATTTTTTAGTTTTATTTTATGTTATTTTATTTTGTTTAGCTTTATTGTATTTTCATTTATTTTGTTTAGTTATACAATATATATTATAAAAAAATTCTTTTATTTTGTTTTGCTTTATTTAATTTCATTTTACTTTAGTTCATTTTATTTTATTTATAAGTTTTATTTCAGTTTATTTATTGATTTATATTTTCAGAGGTAATTTTATTTTAAACTATTTTTCTTCTAGATAGGTAATTTTTTTATGTATTTGACTTTTTTTGCTTTATTTCGTTGTGTTTTGATACACTCGTAACTTTATTTTTTTTACTTTAGTCTTTTTGCATCCTATAACTTTGTTTTTTTTTTACTTGGTTTTTTAATTTTCTTGTTTACTTTATTTTTTCATTGATCATTTTCATTCAGCATTTTACTAATTTAAATACATTTATTCTATTCAAATTTCTTTAATTTGTTTTTCTTAGTTTTATATTTGATGTTCCTAATAATTCAATTTATTTTCTTTATTTTTAAATTCAATTTATTTATTTGAATCATATTTTAATTACCTTTCATATATTTCAGCAATCGTTTATGCATTCGAGTTTGGAATCTGCAAAGAAAATTTATAAAATAATAAATTAGTTTCTTAAATAATATTTAGAGTGAATGTGTAGGTGAAACATACACATATGAGAACAATTTACTTTTTTCCAAATTTCACTTAAAATTTATTTTTAGCACAGATTTAATAAGAATGAAATTCAACATAAGATAAATTTGAAATATTTTGATAATTTTTTTCTTTTATTAAAGTAAATTTCGTAGAAAAAGTGGACAACGAAAAAGTTTATATTCTTTTAATTTGTTTGAACAAACCAAAACTATACAACTATTTAGTACTTATATACCAAACGTAATTCCTAGAAATTGGTATATCAAGCACAAGAACCTACATATATACATACATTAATTTTTGTTTTAATTTATTTATTTTCCTATTATTTCAATATATGAATATGAAATAAAATACTTTTAAAATAATCATACATTCATTTTTTGTAATTTTTTCCAATTCATTACATTTAATCAACTTAAATGGTGTATTTAACAACAACAACTACTACTACTCCGAAACAATCGTACTCTACAAATGTCTGTGTTATGTGTCCGCATACTTTTTCATCACATGCTTCATTCATGGGGATTTATCATCGAAGTTGCACATTTGAAAGTCCACTGCTCGCCTACGACCCCAGGTATCTACATAAAATCATACATGGAGTAAATATATTTGTTTGCTGTTATTTTATTTATTACTATTTACGTTTGTATGCTTATTTATGTATGAATATGTTTTTATTTCAAATTTCTTTTCACTATCAATATACATTTCCAGTATTTATTCATATATAATATATGCTTACTCTTCATGTGATATCTTTCGAAAATCAAAATGTTAGACTATAAAGACTTTTTGCTGAAATCGTTTGAATTTTTCTTTTCAATATTTGTAATGCCAATATTCATTTCAATTAACTTTATCTGCCTTTCATTACTCAATTCATCAAAAATGTGCATGTATGTGTGGGTGTTTCTTCGACAATAATTCCCCCAAAGCAGTTTTTCAATGCGCATATTTTTAAAACTGATATATTCGAAGCTATTTTACCTTCAATTTGACTCTCATTCATGTTCTATTGTATCATTTCGCATGATTGTGGTGTTAACATGTATTTCTGTGAATGAACAAAATTCAAAAGCTTTATTCTACTTTTACTTAATTTTAGATTTCTAATTTTTTGTTGCGTTTAATTTTAATATATGGTTAATTATTTTACTTTAATCCATTATAATTTATTTATTTTTCTTCTTTTGATTTAGTTTATTTCTTCATATTTTTTTAGATTTTTTTCTATTTTATTTTAATTTGCTCTTTTTTTGGTACTTTATATTATTTTGTTTTAATTTGTTTTATATCGATAATTTTTTTAATTTATTTTAATATATTTTTTTATGAATTTATTTAATATTATTTTCAATATCTATTTAGTACTTCCTCTTTATTTGGTGGAAATACAGATAAATCATTTTTGTTAAAGAATCTCTGTAGACTTTTAATTGTGACGTCGAGACTAGGATAACTGCTACGTGTGTGTATGTAATACCAACTGTATAATCTTGCAAATTAATCAAATATGACTTTATAATGATTTTCCGAGAAAGCATTATTCAACTTCGCAGTTGCATACTCTGCGCAGCAGAAAGAAAATTTTCTTGAGGTAATCTGCAAGTATATCAGCAAACACTTCATATTCGCTTCCTTTACCAATATTTGCATTGTCTTATTAATACTGAAAATCAAATAAAACTATAATTGGTTAGTTGATGTAAATTCGGAATTTTTGGAAACTTTAACGAGAAAATATCAGCCAGTGAATGTGTAAACGAAAGTCCAATCAAGTACCTATAATAAAGATTCTTACCACAATATAAGGGTGGAAAGGGAGACGTATATTAAATATATTAAAATATATTAAAATACAATTAAATAAAAAAATAAATACTTTAATATCAAAATAACAAAAATTACATTACACTAAGCAAAATGAAACGAAACTAATATAAAAATTATGAAAAGAGGAAAATCAAACCAAAATAAGACCAAATAAATTAAATTGGAGTGAAAAAAAAAAAAAAAAATAAGAAGTAATAAAAAATAAAATAAAATAAAATAAAATAAAATAAAATAAAATAAAATAAAATAAAACAAAATAAAATGAAATAAGTTTTCTATAATAAAACTAAATAAAATGAAATAAGATAAATTAAAGCGAACTAGTCTTTTAGTATTTGAGTTAGTTCAACCTAACTTGGTGGACTGATGCATTGCTACATTCATTATTCATCATCGAAATCGGAAACTTTCGCTATATATTCCCATACAAACATATTGTGTATGTATTAATGAAATTGAAATACCATATGACAATAAAATGTATAAAAATTTCGTCATAGCCAAAGACAGCTTAATTTATAATTGTTTTATAATGGTTATATTTTGTTATCTTATTTAATTTCATTTTAGTTGCTTTAATTTAATTGGATTTTATTTCTTCTGCTACTTGAAAATAGATGTTTATTTATATATATACATTCGTTTTATTTGAAAAGTTCCAATAAAACAAGTCATTAAACCTGAAGTTGTTGCTTGAAGAATAAAAGAAATGAAATATAAGTTTAGTGACAGTACCTTATCAACAATATAGAGCCACATAATATGCAAACATACAAGCCACAGTCAATCACACGTACATCTAATTGTACGCACACTCAACATGTCGACGAGCACTTGTGGTGAACAATCAATTGCACTTCAATCAAATTTTCATTCATGTGCTTTATTAATGTGTACTTCATTTATTTTTTGCTGATTTCCTGTTTTTTCCGACACTCCCTCAAACACTGTTCGGGACAGATGTTTGTTGAAATTGCAAAGTATTTCTTCGGCTGTCGGGTCAGCACAATGTTAGACCAATGACTGAATGACTCACCGAATGGCTGACTGGCAGCTCGAAGTCCCTGTTCACCAAGCAATTTATTTTATTTCATTCAACATTCAATAGTTTTTCATCGACATGCTTTTCATTTTACTTTTGTTATTATACGGTGTTTGTATTTTCTCCATTTTTTCCTTTTCAACTACTCATTTTTGCCTCATTTCTATTATGTCTGTTTACAATTGCTACAACGATTGCATATCAACTTGCAACATGTTAAAAATAATTTTTCTTTGTGCACCTTTTTATTCTTCTATTTTTTACAAATTTTTTCTTTTCTCTTCTTCTTCTTTTTCGACTATTGTACACTCAAATATACTATATATACACAGAGTCAACTTCATGAAGTATCAAAAGCCTGAAAAGAAAATCGACTTGAATAGAAGTGAAGTTTACAAAGTAATTCATCACTTGGACCGACAGCCAGTGCGCGGCATTGAGGTTCGGCCACCCGTGGTGCCGGCTGAAGTGGATATAAGAAAGGTGGCATTGCAACCGTAACCTGCCACACCCGAAAGCGGCCGCGGCCGGCTACTGAAGTGTGGTTCGCGCAGCGGAGTGGTAGGACCATCAAAACCATTACCTTCAGCGCCAACTCGAACCTCAACCCTCAGATGTATGCTAATATCAAAACCATGTTTTCGCTAAAACAAAACAACAACAACGAGAGAATGGCAAGGAGAAGCTGCCGCAAACCGCAAACTGATGCGTGCTTCCAGCAACCAGCAACCAGCAGCCAAGCAACCAACCGCTCAGCCATATTCATATATAATATATAAATATATGAATATAAGAACATATACACGTAAATACAAATAAATATATATAAATACGTAACCGCCAACCTCAAATACCCAAATGCTTCCTCTGCGTCCTGTGCCAATGCTGATTTCTAATTTAACTTTTATGTAGAGGTAGTTACATATATACTACATACGTACAAGCAGATATCCATATTTTTCTGCCTGATGATGGCATAACATATTTAATGTTTTAATGTAAAAATAAAAAAAATTCTGATTTTAATTTACTTCGCATTCGTTTTGTGACAAAAAAATTAAATAAAATACAACAACAAATATGATTGTAATACATAAATCAAAATTAAAAAAAAAAATGTATCTACGTACTTACATACATATGCACAATTTTTTTCATAGACTAGAAGGAGGGGGTTTTAAATAAACCGTAAGAAGCAATGAATTTGCAAAAGGGAATTATTCTGCTTCTAAATGGAATTTATAACGGATGACATTTGCAATACCTCGACAAGGGAGAGTGGTTGTTTAAAATATATTGATATATTTGAAAAATATTTTAATTTCTGCTTTGAAGAGAACACCAAAGCAGTTTTGTACTTCCTTGGATTATGGTAAGTTTTCATACTCAAAAGGTACTCCAAAGGAAATGAAAAGTTCACATTAGTGGTCTCAGATAGTGTTCTTAGAACTTAAGTAAATGATATATGGAAAGATGATCTGGGGAGACACGGATCTTATGGACGCAGCTAATCCTATAATCTCACGATTATCTTATTGTAAAAGATCTGGGAAGAAAGAAAGGTGTTGTGTAACTCGTGAACTCGTGGACTTGTCATCCGCTCGGAAAAGACTTTGTTAATAACTAACTATAGAAGTACTAGATTCCAGCAAAAGAAAAATCTTCAAGCTGCTTGGCTGTCTTATCGAAAATTTGAAGGCCAGATCGATCATGCTGCTATAGAGGGAAGGCATGTCTTCAGTGTTCTTGTGATGCGTACACCCTGAGGAGCCAACATCGACTCGGAACATTATCTTGAAGGAGCAAAGAACACCCGCAAACAAACAAACATAGTTTTCTACTCAACTTACACTTGTGTTTTCTGAGAACACTCATCAGCAACTCTTTATAAGAAACTGTGGGATGGAAATTCAAATTCCCCACGTACAGCTGTAATCGAAAATAACGGGTTTCGAGAAGATCGCGAAAGCAGCGGGTACGATGAGGACTGCCGTGTCGCAGTGGAGAGAGAGGAGGCTACTTCGCAATGTTAAAATCGAGCACTCCATGTGCGAGAGGGGATAGATACAGTGTATTGAAGAATGAAGTCATGTACAGACAAAAGAAAAAGAGGCAAAGATGCGTGAGTACGAAAAACTTAAGAAACTGGCCGACCAACATAAAGCTGAAAATTCTTCGAAAAGATACGGCAACTTACAGAAGGTTTCAAGACTGGCACAGACCCTAGTAGGATAAAGAGAGGTGTTCCTCAGAATGTTATAAGCTAGAGCTACATTCAAACCTATAGGCACAGGCCAACGAGTTGTAGCCTCTGTCTTTAAAACCTCATTTAAAAACTTCTGTACCCACATATACAATGTAGAAATGGGAAACCCTACTTTTTACGTAGAACTAAGCAAAGATTGTGAGCATCAAATGTCGTAAAGCCCAAGAAAACACTTGTGCTATCTGAATCCAACATATAATAATATACATACACTCGCACATTCACTATCATCGAAAAATGAACATTGCAATAAATTTCGTTTTACATGCAATTGACACAGTAATAATATCGGTTTAAGAAATTATAAGTGGGCAGCAGCAGCGGCAGCCCTAAGCTAGTGTGCAGCTACCAAAAAATCACTACCATTTTTCCAGCAACAGCCAGTCAGTCAATCAACAAATAATCAACTACAATACAACTACATCACAAGCAGCAACGCCCTTTCTCTCTCCACTCTTCCAGCTGTGGCTTTTTGCCTTTGACATTTGCATTTGTTGGTTTGTCGGCAGCATCGATTGCGTTGGCAATCGAAATTTGTGAATTTGAATGTGATTACGGTATCGACGGATGCGATTGTGGCAGTCGCAGAGTACGTCATGCCAATAATAAAAAAACAACAACACAATAAACTAAAAAAACTCATAGTGCGTGCTGAATGTAGGATCCACAAGGGAGTGGATGGGGAGGGGTGACAGGCCAAAGGAGGGTAGGGCAATAGATTTGATTCACTGCCAGCTGACAATCGTTGCCAACTGCCAAAATCATTGTCAACAAGTTCCCTGTTGTCGAAAGACAGATATGCTCAAATATTCTTTATTTGCACTTACATACATATATCTGTGTGTGTATATACTCGCACATATAAGCGTATGTGTGCAATGTAACCCTGCAAATATTTGGTTCATTGAAGTAATCCAATAGGTACTCCCATGTAGTGTACTATTGGATCAACTCACGTCTCGCTACCTTCCTGTTGTTAGCCTATTATTGCTTGTGTTCTAACGATCGCTATTACGGAACGAGTTATAAGTGCGCAGCTAAATTTTTACTCGCCAACAGAAAGGTATGAAACAGTGTACTCCATGGAATATTTTTAAAGCGTAGTTTCAAAATCAATACTCCGTGGATGACTCGAATGTTATGCAGAGGTGGAGTATAGGTATGGTCCAGCCCTTGGGTATCGCTATGTTAATTGGACTATATTTTTTATATGGTTTACTCTATTGTCCCCGCGAAGTACATATACAATATTTCACGAGTGCATTAAATACTTGCTTTGTATGCAGGGAACTTAATATGATCCAATGGAAGCGCGTACGCCTTTGTCAATTTCATTTCAATTTTGTGGTTATTGACGAGTGCATTGGAGTTATTGTGCATGTGACAACATACAAACTATAAACATATATTTGTGCATATTTCTGAAATGTATGAGTAAAGATTACATCATATTTCAGTTAGCGGCACATAACATGTGGTATGAACAGCACAGGTTTTGATTTCCTCTTTAATGTGTCAAGATACAATATACATATACATATTATGTAATATATATTCCTATGTAATGGAAATAAAAATATAAAATTACACCTTTCCAAAAATTTTAAGAAACAAGTGTATGTATTTTCACGGAAACTTTGTTTTGCTAATATTAAAAAGCATGGCATAATAATCTTGACAGTGGCTGTATTTGACTTAAATATTAATTGAAAAAAGCTTTGATATTAAATTATGACCATTTTGGCTTTTGCTGGTACGGAACATGCTATGTATATATTTAAAAATTTAAAATGATAATTGTTTTTAGTTTTTTGAAAAAAAAAAATTCCTTCATTTTTTGATCGATAGGAAAAATCGAAAATTTATAATTTTAAATAGCATTTCGTTTTCTACCTATTTAATACAAAAAATATTAACAACAAGAAAGAAGTACTGTTCTTCCGCCATTCCGAAGCCTTTCTACTTTTCATTAACCTAACACATTTGTATGGTCTTTTAAGGATTTGAAACTGAACCTCACGTAAGATATAGTCTTCCGATTTCGTTGTCAACATTTATTTGAATTTTCGTTTATCTAGACGGATTTTCGAAACCTTATATTTTATCAGATAGATTGTATGAAGGCGGTGCGAACCCAGCTTGTTTAAAACATATCATAAACTAAAGGATCATTCTACGTTCAAACAGACGCAAAACAAGCAGGCAGACAGTTGGACGGTCCTGGCTAATTCAAAAGCTCTGCGCATAAAAATTGTTTGTGAAAAAAGAAATTTAACATTTTTTTTTCTTACGAATGTTAAATACTAAAAAAATTAAGAAATCGCCACAACTCTGTTTGTTCTGTTCATTGCTTACTTAAGAAAATATGATTCAATAACTTCAAGATCGATTTCATCATAACTTGGTACCAAAGTGTCATACGAATAATTATGATATCCTTATGATATATGTTGTCTTTAGGTATTTTGCTGGGGATCAGTGTTCATGGACACCATTTAGGTGAGCTACTTTACCACTAGGGATTTCTAGTCGTAGAGTTTGCCCCTGTTCATCAAGAAAATATGTTAATTTGATAAATTTGAGCCATGAATATCCTTTCGCTCAAATTATTCAGAATGTAATGGTGTCGTCGTTAAACGTTAAGTTTACCATAAGTCTTCATAGAGAGAATTTTTTTCTGAGAAAGGGTGGATTAGAGCTATCTTTTTACAGTTTAAAATGTCTGTCTCTAACTTTGACCTATTGCCATGAATATCTATTTTCCTTTTAGCGAGTTTTTTTGCCTACTCTGGTAATATATCAATTAGCCCACACCATCGTGCATACATTACAACAATGCCGTTTCCTCTTTCTTGTTCTAGTATTTGCTACGAATAACCCTGCTTTTTGGAGCGCACAAGGGGTGAAATGAATGGTTAAGCTCTTTTGTTACGGCAAGATTTTGTACATCATTCCCGTAAACAAAACGTTCACTGAAGTTAAGTTCTGATACGAAAAATGGACGTAACTAACCATAAAAAAATCAGCTTTTGAAAAAGGAATGTAATATAAGGAAATATATCTACATGCAAGGGGCAGTCTGCGCGAATAAAAAGCAGCTAAGAATCAAAATTTGTGGAGGAGACCAGCAGTAATATAGACATACTGACATTTCCAAAGTTTATATTTCAATAGATGTTCTAAGTGAATAGAGAGAGATATCATTAGCATCTCCTGCCTCAATCTATACCGAGAGAATTCAATTAGACCACGGCTCAAAGCGGCACCAAATATAAATGTTGATGAAAAAGGCAGCGTGTTTTCCAAGCCAGTATCATTCCATGATAAATGTGAAGCAAAGATACTGTTAGATAACAAAACGAATTCGGACTGAGTATCATTAGAGGAAAGTGAAATATCTTTAAAGAGAGTATTTGAGCATCAATAGCAGGTCGATGAATCTTTAGTCTTTAGAAATGGGTCACTCTTAGGCTGACAGTTTGCATTACTGCAGACCTGCAAGGAATAGTGAAGTGTTTCCTCATAAAAATAAACATTTTGCCGCCAATTGAGTCCGAGGTGATAGCGTAGGATCAATCAGAAAGAAGGTAAACAAGAGTTTCAAGTTAGCTCGAATGGCTGTATCTACACCGTGCTGGGATTAAAACAAGGATATACCTATAAGAAACTATAAGGCAGGCCAAGAAAAGCTCTTGCACTTCTGCAGTGGCATAGAAAGCACAACCGAGTCCGCAAGACTGAGGAACCACGGTTCGAGAATTTTTAAACTCAGAGAACGGTCAGTGGCTAAATAACAGTAAGGAATCACAGGAAATTCTACTTGATGACCACTTTACATTGGCCGTATTAGAGCGAGATGTCATGTTGGCAAGAACTACTAGGACAGAGCGATTAGAAAGTGCTGTGGGTGGCATAGCGGATCCAGATAAAGTTATGTGGCCAATTCACGCATTCTCGGATTATAAATCTCCGGGCTCAGATGGAATCTTTCCTGCAATGCTTCGAAAAACAGGTGACAGGGCATTAAAGTTCTTTCCAGCTTGCGCTAAGGGAAATAACGAATAAATAGAATCGGCTCTTTAAAATGGGAAATATGATTTGGTAACTTTCCTCGACATATCTGGAGAAGATCAAAGCGCAATGGGAATTATACGTGGTGGCGCGGAATGTGCACTGAGAAGTTCTGCAGGGTGAAGTGCTAACTCCTCTACCCTGGATCTTGAGGTTAATGAATTGCTGAAGAATATGAAAAAGCAGCTTCCATGCTTACAACCTATGCGAACCATCGGATCTCTGGCGAATCAGACACTTAGAAACATTTACAACTTGTCTATTTCAGCAGGAATTTAGGTTTATACTTATAAAACAGATTTGGAAACACAAATTTTCAGCTTAGATCAAACCAAAGCTTAGACAGGTCACTTTACATCTGAAGCCTAACACTAAGAACTGTGGAATTGTATTCGATAGAAAGCTGTCAAGGTAATATATGTAATGGAGACGAGTTGCCCAGGAGGGTATCCACGACCTATTAATTAACCTACCCATTTCATTTAGAAAAGTAAAATAAATGCAAGTAATCTTACTTCGTTAGGCGAATAGACTCTGGAAACGAGCAAAACTTTTGTTGCAAGACTTACGAAATTTTTACCAGCGGTATGGAGGCCGAAGGAAGGCTGGATAACATTCACCTAAGCTTACTTGACGTAGAGAAGATCTTCAATCGTCAATGACCAAGGGACCAAACGACATAAATTAGCGATAAGAACAGCAACGGAGATATCAAAAAGAGTGTAGCAGGACAGCTTGGTCGTGAGTAGCCTATATGGCAACAATATGGACGTAATATTGTTTACGTAAGACTCATTGGGTCAGGTAGTTCAACCTAACCAAATCTTTGTACATAATTGAAATGCTCGGACTTAGTCCAAAATTCCTTCTTCCTAACTTATATAGCATTATTATTATTAAATTTTAAATAAATAAAGTATTAATTCCAATGATCTCTTCCGTTTACTCCAGTTTTCGGAAAAGGGAGTTTAGCAGCCGCGGCACAACAAGAACTCAACTCATGTGGCACATACACATTTAATATGTACATACACGTACATACGAGTATATCGCTTGTTCGTTGTACTAAAAGTACGCTGTGGTATTAGCGGATCAAAGCCGCACAACGCCAAAGTACAGCTAACAAAGTTGTATGTGTTTGTTACTAAAAGGATTGCAGCTGACGAACGCCTTTGGGCATAAGTGAGTTTGGTATAAGGACCGCAAGTACTCGTTTGTACATACATACATATATGTGTACATGCATTTGCACGTACATATGTATGTACGCAGAGAACGCTAAAGCTTAGCTGGATGGATAAATTGCGAAGTTTATTTGGATGAGCATGTATGTATGCGAGTTTGCCTGTGTATGTGGTTGGCAGTGTGTTAGAACCGAAATAATATTGGCCAGCAGATGTGGTTTCGGCTGAAGGCTGTCGCCTCCAAAACTTAGCCGTCAAACGCAGCTTTGCCAATATATGTAGGTGGGAGGGGGTTGGCAATATTAGAATTTTCCAATGCCGCGGCGGCTACTGCAGCATGATGTTGATGATGTGCTCTTGTTGCACTTGGATTTACTTTGCTTCAACTCGTTAGTTGCTGTTACTCCTTAGCGTGGGAAACGTGCTGTATTTCTCTCAAGTCCCCCTACAAACTCATTTTACGGTGGTGAAGTGTGAAAAAGCTGTTTTGTGCTTATATATGGTGGTCGGTGTCCACAAATACATTTTTTCGCTCTCAACGAATAGCCGTTCACCCTTCCACACACGTAACAGTGTTTTGCTCTTTAAATTTTGCGGGCGTAATTTCGTTTTATATTAACGACGAGAACGGCTCAACGCCAGCAAATAAAGGCGTATTTATGTATGTACAAGTAAATATTCAATTACGGGCTATCTTTAAACGCAAACAAATATATCCACACTCCACATACACATAATCTTTATACTACGAACGTGTGTCTTTGGACTTCTTTAAACGACATGGCAGTGAAAAAGAGTGTTTGAAAAATATCAGAAACTAAGACGTCCGCAGACCCAACTCTCACCGGGTTTTATCCGATCAAGGGTTGTGACCCTATAGTTTAAACTGTAGGTCCCTGCAATTGTAGAAAAATTATCAAAACGCAAAAACCTTAAAATGGCGGTGGAGCTCGACCGAAAATCGTTTCAGCGGTTACAAAGTGCTAATAATTATATATTATATAAGGTCTGTCACCCTTTCGGCCGCCGCTACAACAACAACAGTAACCCATTTTTTTCTTTCAAACAACTGATATTTTTATCACAAGAACATACTAGTCCATACTAGTCCAAAGGGAATAAAAATAACCAGTTCATTTGCGAATCAAAAAATTATTCTCCCAATAAAGTAATCAGTAACAGTTTGGTACTTTTTGGACTAGTACAAATACGATCAGTACGGGTTAAATATTTGAATGCATGGACAGCTGCATATGTGTACTTTTATTTCTAAATAGATGTGAATGTGTATGTGGTTAAATATGTATGCGGGAACTAATATGTATAACTTCCGAATATAATAACAACTTAGGTGTTTGGTTCTTATCGGATTAGAGAGCAAAGTGAAAACAAATGTATATTTGTAGGAGCATGTTAGTAAATTTCTTTTTCTTTCCAATTGCTTTCAACTTCAGTACTTTGCCTTAAATTTTGGCTAAGGCAAAGAACAAAAAGATAAAAAAGATACTCTATATATGTGTTTGTTTGCGTTTATTTGCTCATTTTTCTTATTTTTGAAAATTTTAAATTTTAAGTAAGTAAAGACTCGGTCTCAATTCGATTTCTAGTGTTTATATTTACATACAAATAAACTGGCACATCCGCTTTCTATACACATTTGTCAGTGTTTAAACAACTTAAAACAACCGCATTTTGTCGATGAACCGAGACAGTTCAATGTAGCGCAGGCCAAAGACAAGACAGCACAACCAAAGCGCGCTCACTTGCCATGAGGCTTAAAATCCTAAAAGACAAAATATTATTTGTTTATCTAGCCGCTTATTCGCTTCGAATTCAGTTCAAAAAAGTGCTACGTTGCAACGTTGCAAGTTGGTGCTGGGCTTCCATACACTCTGATATAAAAAATATACTTCTTCCGATTTCGGTTCTTTCTTTTCTTTTTTGCTTCCCCTGCAATCTTCGTTCAACATATTTCATTTTCGATTTCCTCTCTATCGTTTGTCATTTGTTCTCATGCTTTTGTTCTGCACTGTTCTCCTTCCGCTGTGAAAAAATGGTATGATGTAAAAAAAAATTTATATAAAGTATATAAAGGCTCACAAATAAATATTTGTGTTCGGGCTTGTACTTTTATATAAAAGCTAGATTTGGTTTTGAATGTATAAGCCAAGAAACGGATATGAAATATATTATTCGTATTTCTTCTCTACATTCTTAGGCTAAATAAGAAAAGTATACCAAAAGAAACTTATTCAAGAGCATCCTGAAGTCAAGAGTTAGTTCTCTTGGACCATGGTTTAGCCTTCCAGAGTTTCTAGTTAATGTTGACTAGAAGCTGTTCGGAAGATTGTATTGAGAACATTTCTCAAAAGAAGAAAATAAATAGGAATTCTTTAAAGCACGAAATTTGGTGTTGTATACACGAAGTTTCTAATAAAAATCGGCACTGATAGCCATCATGACCAAATAAATATAATTGGATTTCATTTTAAGTACCTATATCTAAAAAACAATTCAACAATATTACTTTAAGTGATCAAATAAAGTAAAAGTAGCCTCAAAAATCTCTCAAACGAGGGCATCATAACATAATTACTCTGACATACGGTAGATATAATTTCTGATTAATTCCTTTTCTGCTCGAGCAGCCTATAGCATACATATACTAACAGATATTGAAATGTTATGGGGTAGTGTTTATAGATTCTTAAAAGTTAAATGGGCGTTTTATAACCGGTGAAGGAATTTTTCGCTGAGCTCTTCCCTAATTTCTTATTTTTAATGGATTTTTACAAAAAGATTTTTACTTCATATTAGATCTATATTCCCAGCAGTTGAGATATAAAAAAGTTAATTAAATATTTTTATTTAAATTATTTTCTATTATTTTATATGCCATGGTAGCAAAGTGAACAGTGATCCATTTAAGCAAGTTCTGAAGTTTACTATATAGTATTGAGAAGAATTTCCTGTTTCAAGCCAAAGCCATGCTCCGTATTTAGTATGTTTGGTACTCCCAGCATTTGTTCGATATTTTCTAAGTTCTGAGGTTAAAAATTCAATAAATTGGCAGTTATTTCCTACAGGGCACACATATCTGCGTATTTCTACTACTGATATCAATGTAGGTCAACTAATGTAGATTGAAAGTACTGTGTGCGTATGTATGTACACGTATATTTGTATTTACATTTCATGCTGCAATCGTTGGAATAAAAATTGAATTTGCTAAATTTGTTGTGGAAAAAGTGGGATAATTCAAAAAAGAGAGCAAAGAGAAAATATCGAAAAACTAAATAAATATATACAAAAAGAATGTAAACGCTTTAACGTTTTAATATTTTTTGTAGCTTATTCGATAATCTTGTGAAAGTAGACAATTTGTATATAGGTATGTAACTAAAAGAATTTATGTAATTTTGGTCAAGGATTAAAAGTGGAAAGAGAATGAAAAGCATTAAATTAATTTAAAATATAAATATATTATATATATTTGTATTTAAAATAAATAATTTAAATAATATTGATTTAAAATAAATATAATTAATGTATATATAAATACACTGGCAAGTTGACAATGTTTTTACTAAAACTGTCTTAAAATGATAAATTATGAATGAAATTTTATGAAATTTTATACTACAAATTATTAATTTTTGTACGGTATCTACTATCTCTTGTTGTTAATAACGTTTCTCAATCGTTACGGCATACTTTCAACCAAAATTTCTTTAAATTGGAAAATTTTCCCATTCTGCCTTCACTCGGTTCCAAAGGTCATCGATATTGGTGGGCGCTCGATTTTGTTGTGCCAATCGCCTCTTCAAAATTGACCACAAATTTTCATTAGGATTAAGGTCTGTACTTTGCGCAGGCCATTTGATTGCCTGAAATTTTTGTGCTGATATCCAATTTTGCAATGTTTTCGCCGTGTTATTGTGGTAACTGTCTTGCTGGTAAATTACTTTGCTACTACTACTACTTTGGTAGTAGTCTTCGTTCCTTATCATTTCATTAGATCTTACAATTTGTCTCAAATGCCACGAAGCAAAACAACCCCAAATCAACAAGCTACCTCCGCCATGTTTGGCATTTTTTTCACATTATGATTTTAAATCGGTTCATGAGGTCTACTCCAGAGAAGTATGCTTTGCCATCTAATTGTAACTTGTTAATTTTTGTTTCATCAGATCACATAACATGTTTCCAATCCCCTGTGGTCTAGTTGCACTTTGTAGTATTTTAGAGGCGCCGTGATGTTCTTTTAGGACAGAGTTGGTTTTTTCTTTTTACTGCTGCTACTAAACTAATTCGGTGAAGCGCTATGCGATAGATCCATTCACTGACAAGTTTATTTGTGGCATTCGCAGCTTGCTTAGATGTTTTCACAGTTTCTTTTCATCTCCCGTACCATTAAACCCGCGTCTGAATCTCTTAGCCAACCTAGAACGACCTCCAGTATTCGGCATAGAAGCTACATTACAACGTTTTTGCATAGTAATCACGGTGCGTTGACTCACTTTTAATTTCGCAGCAATTACTCTGCATGTCGTAGCCACAATACTATTTTCAGTGTCCTTGTTGATTTTCCTAATTTTGTAATTATTTAGTGGTATTCCTGATATCAATAAATTTGTTTTAAAATAAATATGTCATTGTATTAAGTTGAGATGATTATGTATTATATAATGATATTAAATACATCATTCCCTTTCTAATACAATAAAAAATAACTTCTGAAAATTTCATAAAATTTCGTTAATTATTTATCATTTTATGACACTTTTGGTAAAAATATAGTCAACATGCACTCACTTTACATACATATCAACATTATTACATACATATGCATGTATATATCAGAGATGGGCACTAGTGCAGCAAAACTACTAGACCTCCGCATGTATACTACACACCCACCTATTGAAGCCCTATTACATAAACTTTTATTGCGTGTGCTTACGCCTTTTATTTTCTGTTGCTTTTTTGTGCTTAAAATTTTTCTTTGGTATATTCCACGGAAACGCCATTAGAACTCCGTACACACATGAAATATATACTCCACGTGGAAAAATTATTACTAAAAAATCTATAACATATTCCATTTAGTACATTGTTCTTATTTTATTGAAATTCAGGGTTATCTATTTTGCAGTTTCGAAAATTGACGCAAATAAAATGCATTTAAAATAATTTTACCATAAAATTCCTTTTTTATAATAAAGTCTTGATCTTGGCGTTATTGGCTATCGAAGTGAATAATGTTAAGAAAGCTCATATATTGTGTTGCCCCAAAAGAAACCAGCGATTTCTTAAATGAAAATAAATACATTATTTTTTTAATTTTATAATGAACTTTAATCAATTATGTAATTCCCATTTTGTTGGATAACCTTATCTAGCCTACCTAGCTGTCTCAACCGAGTGCGATTATATAGCTTCGTTATTTTCGAAAGTTTTATCTTAATGAGTTCTGCAAAGTTGAAACAAATGGTAGTCTGACCGTTTAGCATTGTCCTGGTGGCATATAACATCTTGCGATTGATCATTTCTGACCGCTTCTCGTTGTTAGATTCCAATCCCACCAAACTGACTGCATAATCTTCTTTTGGTGAATATCAGCCTTTGAAGTGGTTTGTGGCTTTGCATATCACAAGCGTTGAAGCGGCTTGTTAAACGAATTTCTTTCAATTCACGTGGTACCCAAATATCAAGTTTTTTTAACAGTCCAAGACGTCGTCTATGATTATGAATGGTTGATTTTGGTTTACTTAACTTCTCTCTAATCTCACGCTCAGTTACATGACGATCCGATTCGACTAAAGCCTTGATATCGTAATCATCTTATCTTTGAGTGAAAATCTCCCGAACTGAATTTGGCAAACCAACTTCGATACTGTGCTTCTTTTAAGGCCTTATCACTATACAAATTATGTAACTTTTAATCAATCTGCGCTTTTCTTTTAAATATGGCGAAAATTTTGTATTGTGGGCTCCATATTAAAATTGACGCCAAACAAACAAATATAAACAAAATTACGCGTACTTTTTTTCTACGGCAAGCTAAAAATTACAGCTTATAACCGTCAAAAGAAAAAAAATTAAATAGTCACAACCTGTTCAAAAAAATTGTCAGCGCCGTCTGCATGAAGTATCGCCGGTTTCTTTAGGCGCAACCCGATACATATTTTTTGCGCTTTGTAACTGCCGAAATGATTTTTGGCCGAGCTTGCGTGGCTTGATGTTTTTCTAAATAATGGAAGGTCCTACAATTCATTCTGAACCGCCTCCGAACGTACGAAAGATTTTAATAAAGAAATACTCTCAGAGGGCTTTATATTCCCTGCCGAGGGGCAACTGCAATTAGAAAACTTTATTTTCTACAATTTTCGATGTTAATTGTACAGGGACTGGAACCTTGGCCTCAGAACGATTATTTTTTCGGCACATATGGGCCATAGCTTGACGAAGGTTGGCTTTTAAGTGCTTAAGAGTAAAAAATTTATCCACATAAACGCAGTCTTTCGCGTAGCCCCATACAAATAGTCCAACGGTCCAGATGATCTCGTTGTTCCATTGGCATCGCCGAGACGAGAGCTTACGCGATCGGAGAATTTTTCACGCAATAAAGCCTTACTCGCTCGCCATATGGCACCATCTTGTTGGATCCACATAGTATTCAAGTCATGTTGTTCAATTTCTTCAAATTGACAGTAACGGTCTCGGCGTTGTGGGTCAGTACGCTTCAGTTGTTGTGTGAGCTAGTCTTTATATTGATATAGTTGAAAGTCCATATTTTAAGTGGAACGAGCAATACGATAAAGCACAGACCCTAAAATATCTGTAACCTATCCAGTCTCTTAAAATTTACATAAACTTTTGAATAACAAGTTTCCTACATTTTTTATACTATATACCTATATACTATATAATAATTGGCTCTTTGTAACCGCTGAAGCGGTTCTCCTCTAATTTGTGGTTTTGCGTCTTGATGTTTTCCCAACAAATCGAAGGACCTACAATTTATACTAAGCCGCCTCTGAATGGCTGTAATTAGAAAAATTAGCTTAATTTTAATAATTTTTGTATGTTGATCAGACAAGGAGTTGAACCCTGGCATTCCGAATGGCAGTACGTATTGCTAATTCCTCAGCTATTGCAGCCGTACATCTACAAAGAGGCAAATAATACATATATTTTTTTTTAAATATAAAGTTAAATTTACTTTATTTTATGTCGCTGAATTCCTCCAAATTCAGCTCCAATTCGTTTACCGCTATTTTTTACAGCCTTAATAAATTCATGCAAACAATCTTTTCAGAATTAAAATTACAAGGAAACTTGTGTACAAACACAAATCACTTGGGTTGAGAGTTCGCCAACTAAACTTTAGAATAGAGATTCGAAAAAAACTATGAAATTAGACGAAAAAAAGTCGAAAGAAAATGTTGAGATGTGAAAAACAGAAAATCGAGGAAATTGCGCGCACTCAATAAAAGGCAAAATGCCGTCAGCAATTTGACACCACGTTCGCCAAACAGTCACCCGAATTTAGTATTCAGCAGCTAGTCAGCCAACCAGCCAACCAAAGCCAAGAGGTAGCAAGTCCAAAAAAGGGGAGAAAATGAAATGAAATTAGGGAAAATAAAAGACTCCGAAACTTTCAAACTGAGACGCAGAGTAGTATTCATCGCCGTTCAAAGAAAAAAGGGAAAAACAACAACAATAAGGCGAACGCCTGCAGCGGCAGTTGCCACAAACTGTAAATCCAATAAAATAGTTTAAGTAACGTTGAATGAATACGCACGAGTTGCCTGCCATGACCTAATCTCACTGAAGGCAAAAGCACGCAAGTCGAGCGAGCCTCACACTATCTATATGCGTGTGTGTGTGAAGCAGACGTTCAGCCTTTGTTGGCTTGGCTTAGTTGCGGTCATGAGAATAGGTAAGTAAGTAAGGAGGACTTGGAAGAGAAGAAGGTGAAGCGTGTGAGGTGATGTGCGGTTGGTTTGTGCTCCTTGCACAACTCATCGACCCACAGCTGAGTTGGAATGAAGGTGACGTTGCACACAAGTTTCGCACCCCGGCGAGCGACTACCAGAATGAATCTGAAAGCGAATTTTTATTCGGTAACAATGGTAGCATGAGGGAGACGGGGTGATGCGTGCTTTATACAACGCACTTCTCTCCTGTCGCTTACTCGTTCTTTCACTGCTCCCACGGCTTAGAGCTCCGCAACTGAAACCACAGCAGGCAGGCAAATACATAGTTTTGCCACACGTTCGTCTTATTTTATTGTCTGACTAAATTTCCTGCCTCCACTCTGCCGAGACCTCAAAGCTTTCCACACTTGTGCTTTTGTTTTGAGATGCCACGACGAGTACCACTAAATTCACTCATTCGCTTTGGTTGACGAGCCGCCGACGACGACACCATTCTTCCGTAGGGGTTGTTGTTGTTTTTTTTTGTTGTTTCTGGTGCAGTTGTTGTTGGTTTTTGTTCTTGTCTGTATGTGTCAACACGAACGGTGTTTTTTCAAGTGCAATTTAAGTATATGACTCTTTTTGCGTCCGTGTTTGTATGTACGAGTACATATGTTTGTGTGCGTCATCTGTTGTTAGCGTTCCGAGTACTTTGCTTGTTAAATAATCCTGTAACGGTACATAGCATGGGTGCTGGTCGATATGTGCCACCGCCCAGCGGGGCATCCGTCTGGCTGTGTAATACAGTGGAATCGAGACTTTCGTGACTCCGAGCCTTCCTAAATGTACGCGGTCTTTTCTCTTTTCTCTTTTCTCGCATGCTCTATTGTGAATTTCACACTCAATAAGCAACCTGCAACTAAATTCGTGGATATGGATAGTTATGTAAATAAACAAACGTGAGAATTACGCCAACAAATTTTAGTTAATTAGTCCAGTAAGACGTAGTAATCTCAAATACAAGGAAGCGTACTCGAAAACATCATGAAGATGTGGAAAAGAGGGCTTTCTCATGCTTGTTGAGAAGCTTAGTTGTGTTTTCAGGAGTTTTCTGTCATAAACTCTCTATTTACCGCGGATTCCGACTATGTATTCCGTATTAAATCTAGATGGGCAACCATCTATTTGGAGGTTGTGATACAGGACTGTTCGATTGAACAACTAAGCCTTCTTTTTCTAAGATTTTGTTGAAGACTTTGATATTAAAAATACTGGTATCCTCATATTTAGATGTTATCCACTTAGGAAAGTGCAGCAGTAGTCGAATGGTTAAGTGTGCGTGCTAACATTCGGTTTATATGTAGGAACCCTGATCAGACCAGAAAATTTTTAATTGCAGTCCCCCTTTGGCAGGTGCTGTCAACCTCTTCGAGTGTGTTTCTAGCATGAAGCTTGTCTTAGCTATTCGCAGGCAAATTGGGATAAATTATAGGCCTATTGGTTTGCTGGACTTACATTAAGAAACACATTAAGTTATACCTACGTGGACCCAGATAAGGTATCTCCTAGAAAATCGCCTAGAAAAATTAACCCACTTTCGAGAGCTTAAATGTTTCGTAAAGATGCAGTCCAGGTACAGAATTTTGGGGACAACTTCTCAAAAGTTCCATAAAGCGAACTGTTGGGCAATAGGAAGCGTTCGAGGCTAACAAAGGCCATATCATATGGGTACCGTTGCCCGAATTTCATAATGAAATGTGTATAGGAAACAGGTATGAAATCTTCTTCAAACATGCTTCGCAAGCCACTGACTGAACAAAGCATTTCCAAATTGGCAATCGAAACTAGGTGGTATATCTGACGTCACTTTGAGCAATGACGGAAACGGTATGCTACAAAAAAGGGTACAATCTTATGGTCATCCCCGATCAGCTAATCTTAAAATTGTTGAAACCTTTTAATTTCAAAACCAGTCTTTAACTAAATATTTCAACTTCACAGCGTACGATAGATATCATGGCCTTCAATATTAAATAAGCTTTACAAACGAGCTTGACTAAGATATAGATTGTGCTTATTATCTAAAATTAAATAAATCTGCTTTTCTTAGTTTCGTACCCCTACTTTTGTCAAAACTGCAAAACCTTACATTTTTTTCTCAAATTCTATTCAATTCAACTTTGCGGCAACGTGACGTAACTCTGCACCCAACTAAGGCTTCCATGTGCGACATGTCATTAAGAACTTTAGTGTGCATGGTCATGTGGTTGGCCCAGCGACTCAGATTTGCATTCCCCTTTATAAGTTTTCCAATGAAGAAGTGAATATATACATATATACGAGTATACATGTATAAGTATATAGCTCCTTGAATGTATGTTTGTGTGCAAAACGCATACGCGTTGTTGCAAGCAAAAGCGGAAAAATTTCTAACCAACGCAAAATTTCACGCCAACTAACCGTGACTTAAATGTTAACGAGTGTGAATGAATGTGCATGTGAATATTTAAAATAGTACTACTAAGAAGCTCTTATACTAAGCAAAAGTTCAGGCACAAAATAGCAAACACTCATATACAAACATACAGATCTACAAACTTTTTAATGTGTATGCGTGTGCAAGATTTCCTATTGGAAAATATTGTTGCCGCTGTTTCTATACGTCTTTCTTGCAATTGCAATCGGTCGTTCTGCCGTTTCAACGGCGGCAGTCACGCAAAAGTATTCGCCAGGGTTTCTATGCAAATTATCGAAGTGAAGTATCGGAAAAAATAACAGTTCTTAGTTTTTAAACTAACTAACTATTACCTTGGCTCCGTACAATGTGCCAAGCATGTTTGTTGCTTCTGTTTCTTCTTCTCTTTAATTTCTTTGCTATGTTTCTATTTCAACATTTTCATAACTTGTCTTGCCACTTATCATATTGTCACTACGGTGAAATTAGTCAAACTGAAATTTTTATCATTTAGTTAAATTTTATTTTACATTCAACTTTTTATTACATTTTATCTTAAATTATCTTTATTTATATTATCTTATTTCTTAAAAATTTTATTTAAACTAGGTTTTTAGCTTTAAAATGATTAATTTACACTTTTTATATTATTTTATTTTGTTTTATTTTATTTTATTTTACTTTATGTTATTTTCTTTTATTCTGTTTAGTTTAATTTATTTTATTTTGTTTTACTTTATTTTATTTAATTTTGTTTATTTTATTTTATTTTATTTTATTTTATTTTATTTTATTTTATTTTATTTTATTTTATTTTATTTTATTTTAGTTTATTTTATTTTATTTTATTTTATTTTATTTTATTTTATTTTATTTTATTTTATTTTATTTTATTTTATTTTATTTTATTTTATTTTATTTTGTTTTATTTTATTTTATTTTATTTTATTTTACTTTATTTTATTTTATTTTATTTTATTTTGTTTTTTTTTTTTTTTTATTTTATTTTATTTTATTTTATTTTGTTTTATTTTATTTGATTTTATTTTATTTTGTTTGATTTTATTTTATTTTATTTTATTTTATTTTATTTTATTTTATTTTATTTTATTTTATTTTATTTTATTTTATTTTATTTTATTTTATTTTATTTTATTTTATTTTATTTTATTTTATTTTATTTTATTTTATTTTATTTTATTTTATTTTATTTTATTTTATTTTATTTTATTTTATTTTATTTTATTTTATTTTATTTTATTTTATTTTATTTTAGTTTATTTTATTTTATTTTATTTTATTTTATTTTATTTTATTTTATTTTATTTTATTTTATTTTATTTTATTTTATTTTATTTTATTTTATTTTATTTTGTTTTATTTTTTTTTTTATTTTATTTTATTTTATTTTATTTTATTTTATTTTATTTTATCTTATTTTATTTCATTTTATTTTATTTTATTTTACCATATTTTATTTTATTTTATTTTATTTTAATTTGTTTTATTTTATTTTATTTTATTTTATTTTACTTTATTTTATTTAATTTTTGTTTATTTTATTTTTTAATTTTTTATTCTATCTATTTTGTTTTACTTCATTTTTTTATTTAATTTAGTTAATTTTTTTTAGTTTGCTTTACTCTATTTCATTTTATTTTATTTTATTTTTTATATTAGTTTATTTTATTTTATTTTATTTTATTTTATTTTATTTAATTTAATGTTATTTTATTTTATTTTATTTTATTTTATTTTATTTTATTTTATTTTATTTTATTTTATTTTATTTTATTTTATTTTATTTTATTTTATTTTATTTTATTTTATTTTATTTTATTTTATTTTATTTTATTTTATTTTATTTTATTTTATTTTATTTTATTTTATTTTATTTTATTTTATTTTATTTTATTTTATTTTATTTTATTTTATTTTATTTTATTTCATTTCGTTTTATTTTATTTTATTTTATTTTATTTTATTTTATTTTATTTTATTTTATTTTATTTTATTTTATTTTATTTTACTTTATTTTATTTTATTTTATTTTATTTTGTTTTTTTTTTTTTTTTATTTTATTTTATTTTATTTTATTTTGTTTTATTTTTTTTCTTTTATTTTATTTTATTTTATATCATTTTATTTTATTTGATTTTATTTCACTTCATTTAATTTTATTGTATTTTATTTTGTTTTAATTGATATTATTTTATTTTATTTTGTTTGATTTTATTTCATTTTATTTAATTTTATTTTATTTCATTTTATATTGTTTGATTTTGTTTATTATTATTATTTTATTTTTTTTTTATATTATTTTATTTTAATTTTATTTAATTTTGTTTAAGTTTGTTTTGTTTTATTTTATTTTATTTTTATTTTTTTTTTTAATTTTATTTTGTTTTAATTTAATTTAAGTTAATTTAATTTTAACTAAATTTAGTTTAAGTTAATTTAATTTTATTTCAGTTTTTTCATTTAGTTTTATGTTATTTTACTTTTTTAATTAATTTAATATTAATTCCCTTATTTTACTTCTTTCTTGCCTTACGAGAAATGGCACCTGTATGCATGATCTGAGATGTAGTTTATCAGAAATGGTGCAAAAGTGGTTTGAAAACAGTCGACACATCTTCAGGAGGGAGTATTTTAGTGGCCTGTAAGAAGCGAATACGATTGCTGCCACGACGCAACAATGATTTATTTTCCTTGCATTTCCTTGTCTAAACTAATCATTAATATTTGTTTCGTGGAAATCTGAAATACTTTTTAACAAAATGCCTTGAAGAAATTATCAGGAACCTCTAAGCAGAAAGAAAATGCATTTTTCAATGGAATCTATAAATGCTATTAAATTTACACATTTTGTTTACATGTTAGAATTATTCGCTTCTATTAAGTTAAAAGATAATTGCTTTTCTGGAATTTTGAAGAAGCGAACCGGAATTTTTATGGGTAAATTTTATACTTATGAAAATTTGAAATCATGTTTGCGCAACTGAGGTGCATCATGTATCGTAAAATTTTTGTTATTTTGGGTATAAGGTAGAATATTTTATGTATTATAATTATAATTCAGTGTTGCCCAAGAAAATAAAAGAAAATAAAATAAATAAACCTATTTTATCCGTTCATACCTTTTAGCCAGATTCTCTCGAAATGGAAAAGAATTTCTCAGTTCCTAATTTAATGATTTAAAAACAAATACATACTTGTTAGAAAAAACGTATAAATTTAGTTAGCAAAACACGATACCAACAAGATTGTATCAGACGGCTTCTAATCACTTTCTAAAGTTTAACGATAGTTAGTGCTGAAATGGTATAGTACGACGTTGCGCATTAATCTCGATTTTTCGCTCTGATGCTTTAAATTCTAATTTAGCTTAAATTTTAAATACATACAACATACTCAAATCTAAATCTCACCCAAACCAAACGTAATGTGGAAGTGAAGATAGAATTTTTTTTATTTTTTTTTTTTTTTTGTACAAATCATTACTAATTACTGCTGCGTGTGACACATTAATATTAGAATGAATATATTTTTCATATCTTTCACACACTTACGCACATAAATACATACGCATGTACTGCAAACACTTCACAAATATAATTAAAGAAATTAAATTCCTGAAAGTGATATCTAAACTTGACGATTACAAATTGATACACATACCTATATACATATATATAAATCGATGCACTGATATGAAGGGAACAAATAACAAGACCTCATTTAAAGGATAACTACAGAAAATTATGCGATGTTTTGCTTGAGTATCAAAATAAAAAACAGCAAAAACTCACATCTATACTAAATGAGTTATGCATATATATTTATTTGTTGTAGATATGGGTAAAATATAAAGGATGGTCATAAAAAACATATACACGTATACAAACACACATTTTTGATTAATGTCATGATATATCTATATACATTTGCGTGAGTATAAGTGTTGACGTATGCCCAAGGTGAGCTTCGACGTTAAAATTCATTAACAATCATAAAAATTTACAATCATTAAATTTCTATTATGCAAATTTTATCATTTTGATATTTATTTGATTGATGATCATTGAAGTCGACAAGAATGCCGAAAGCGAAAGCGACGTGTGCATAGAGTACATAGAACAAAAGCAATGAACAAAGAGGGCATTCAATGTATAAAGGGTGCAACATTCAAAGCTACAGTATATATTCGGAAAGGGAAGTTACAAAAGAACAAAGGAAACGCTGATAATTATAATATTTATTTACTATGTGTAACACAATAGAATATTTAATGCTTAGTTGCATGAAATGAATTATAAATTTACAATAACAATGTGTATACTTATTGCATGCTATCCTTATCATTGTCTTGCGTTGATTTATTAACATAACTTTGGAGAAAAGAAGCAAGATTTAAGCACCCGCTAAATAAAAACATACGGCGATAGGTGTGGGGTAATACATTATTAGCGTGTGAATATGTATTCGTATGTATGCGTGTGCGTGTATTTTTATATTTATACTAAATAAACACACAACACACAACATAATAGCGTGAAGGTTTAACTGTGTATACAAAACCATACTCATACCAGCAGCAGAACACGTTTTCACCTTTCGTCGCCTAAAAGTATGTAGCTCAAGTATATATATATATTTTTTTGAATTTTCTTTTTTTACATATGTGCATACATACATACTTATGAAATGTCAAAAAATCAGTACATTTTCAAGGTTCATATAATAGACGGCTACGACTACATTCAAATCATACATATTTATGTTTAATGGCGAAGTTAGTTCAATTTGCTCAAGATTATAAAATAAATTTACGTGATATGATCCATAAAAAACTAAAATTTTGGATATAAAAACTTTGAGGCTTGCATTGAAATTTTTTAAACCAATAACAATTTTAATTGCAACGTCCTGAATAGTTTTAGGCAGAACAAATATATTTTGGTTTACAATAAATTTTAAATCAAGAAAATTCATATAATCTTTGAAGAAAAATTTCTCTAAATAGTAACTTCACTAGTAACTTTGAAACAATTGGCATGTGTGGATAATGTCAAAAACGTTAAAAATTATCAAAATTCCAGAAGAACGTGCATTAGTTATACAAATTAAAAAAAAAATTGTGTGAGTGATTCAAATCAAAATTTTACAAAAATTGGAAACAAAGACTAGATATTTATTTTATGAGTTTGGAGTGGTTTTTGAGCTGAAATTTGAAGTTTTCGTGTCAAGAAAACGTGAATTTAGATAGATAAATACATAATTTAACATAAATAGATATGTATATACTTATAGCAAACCTAGGTAAAAAGTAAGTATTATATAATTAAAAAAATGTATTGTGTTTTCTTTTCTGTAAAATAATTGGGAACATATATATTATGTTACGGTCACAGTAATATTTTCCAAATAAAAAAATATTTTTTTTTTTTTTGATAACATAAATTTCAAGCTTTGCCTACTGTAAATATGACGAAGTTGGCTCTGTTGTTGTTCGTTGACGGTTGCTGTAACTTTGTCTTCTATAAATCCGTTTACAATTTAAAGGGGCTCATAAATTTAAGGAAAGATGTGAGCAAGACTACATACTTAAAAAAACATATATATTTATATTGTCGCTTTGTAACCGCTGAAGCTCCTCCTTTTTGACGAACGGCAGTTCCCAATGCAATGATTATCACATAAACTAACATTAAAAACATTTAAGTTTTCATATTTTTCAAAAAACAAAGTTTAGAATAATTAGGATAACGACATTTTAAAATGAAAAAAAAAATTTATTTAATTTTTAAAATTTTGAGCTGAAATTTATTTATTATTTGTTATGTTTATTTTTTATTCATTTTTTTTGATATTTTATTAATTATTATTTTTTATTTACAAATTATTTATTTTAAAGAATATAGTCTGTATTGCTCGAAAGCTGCCTTAAACAATTTATTTCGAAGCTGCTCTTAGAATTATTAATTTTTTTTTTTAATGTTTGAGATTTTTATTTATAAAAAATTATTAATTTCTTTAACTCTTAAAAATATAAGTTTTGAACCTCACTGTTTATATATATATATAGGTACTTATTTATTGTCGACCTCTTTGTAAACCTATAAAAATTCGTTGATTTACAATAGGAAATGTGCGAAAAAATCAATTTCAAAATACAAACACACAAGCTCTCACACCTACAAATACTTTAATACATAATGACATTGACAAACACTGTCACTTGCATACCCCCAGCAGCAGTAAACCACAACCACAGCCATGAACCGCAACTCAGAAAAAGTTTTAGCAAAAGCCGAGCATCCGAATAACGACAACAACGACTAATGTTGGCTGGCAGTTTAGCAAAAAAAAAAATTATTTGAAAAAAAAAAACAAAAATAAGAGAAAAACAAATAAATTTATTTACTAAACAGTAGAAACGCAAAGCCTGCAAACAAAGAAAAAGAAATGAAAAAAAGAAGAACAATGCCAAAGAAGTCAAAGCTTGTTTTGCATATAAATTATCTCGCAAATATTTATTGAGTTGCATGTGTCCATGTGTTTCTGCAAAATTCTGTAAATTTGTATTGCCATTTGTAATATAAATATCCGTATGTGCATACTTACTTACATACATATGTGCGCATCGACTAGCGGTTATACATCACTTCTTCAATTTACACAAATTTTCCATGCTTTAACCAAAAGAAATATATTACATATGTATATATTTATATGTAATGTTATGGCATGTGTATGTCGGACCAAATACAATAACAAATGTATTATGACAAAGAATGTGCCTATTTGATATATATATATATACAATATATGTATGATGTATATGTAAGACATGGATATACATTAGCATACAGCCTAAATCAAGGTGGAGTAGATGACAACCAAATTGAAGGCGGGCAGGAACATCAGCGACAGAAATGGGTGTGTTCACGTACGAATTTGTTATAAATACAATCATACTCAATGATAAATGTACTCATATGTAAATGTAACGCGTTCCTCACAAGACCTTAAGTAATTTATTTTTCGAGCTTCTGGCAAAGTTTAAATTGTGAAGAAATAGTCTTATTTCATCCAGATATATAAAACAATATAAAACTAATGTATTAAATATTAAATAAAATAAATTAAAAAATGTAAAATAAATTAACATAGAACACAATAAATTAGAATTTAAATATAGTTGACGAGCTCCTCCTTCCACTTGTAGTGCCCCTCTGATGTTTTCCCAACAAATGGAGGAATATACAATTTATTCTTGTGCCTTAGAGCGGATAATGAATTTTTATAAGAAAAAATAAATTAAATATCTCCTGAGGGCCAACCGCAGTTAGAAAACTTATTAATTTTAAACTAAATTTCTATAATCTTCGATGCTGGTTTGGCTACGGTTAGTATGGTAATACGCACTGCTAGCCATACATTCAATGAAAATTGTACAGTATTTGTAAAAATATTATAAAAAATCAAACGAAGAGAGTTTTCAAATATGTTCCGAAAAACTAAACTAAAAACTAAAAAATAAGACTTTTAAACTTACTGGTAGCAAGTTATTCTTCTAGAGAACTTACCCGACGTTTCCAAAGTTTTTCGGTTTTAAATATTAAAAAAAAAATTAAATTTTGAATTAATTACCCAGGACGTTCATTATTGTTGTTTTAAATCTTTTTTTACCTAAAAAAAATTGTTTTTACTAAATTCTTTGCTTCGCCAGAAATATGTTTTACTCTCCCGCAAAGTTTTATTATAATATAATACTTTATGATCGGTATTTGTTTCGTGATCCGTTCCTTTTCTCATTCTCATGATAAAATAGACCTTATTCAATACATAATTATACTGAACCGCATTAACAAAGGCACCTTTGCTGAAAAGAATTCAGACCCAGGAATATGTTTGCATTGCTAGCAATTTATCTATGCTTGTTCACGTGTGTGGCTTAGCAGCAGCTTACAAATAACTAAATTCATACATGTACACAAATTTATCTTACTTCACATCAACTTACTTATATACGTATGTAAGTGTTTATATAATGTATTTGAATGTATAAGTGCGTGTCTACTTTTATTTATAATTCCAAATATGTACACGAAATCAGAGTATTGTTGTTGTTGGACGGCGCCAACGATATGGCGTACGTTGTGATTTCATAAAATATACACATTGATACAACAGGGATACAAGCTAATAATCATTAATCTTCGGCGTTCGGTACACCCGAAAGCGTCCTTGGAAATATCAGCGTGCTTGAGCCAAGGATATCGACGAGGCAGGGAGTGGAAAAGAAGTGAAGGGGAAATATGAGCGAAGAAAGCGGTTGTGGTAAAAGTGAAAGAAATTCAGCAGCCACCAAAATTCGCATAACAAGGTTTCTTTGTATCTTTATATATATACATATGTGTACATACGTACGATTGGCTGCTCACTTTTGTTGCTTAAAGAAATATATCTACTTTGGTTGGCTCTAAGCGCATTCAGCATATATACATATATTTTTTTTTAAATAAAATATTCGCAAATCATATATACATAGATAAATATACTTACAAACACACACTCACACACACATTTCACCGGAAACGTGCTGCTGCTATTGTGGAGCAAACATACTTTTGTGACAGACTGTCGCTTGTGTTAATGGCAATTTTCGCTGAGATGTTATAGTTGTTGTTACTGTTTTTGTAAACAAGAAATTTCTTTTACACTCGCGCTTATACGTACATACTTAAGTATTTGTTTTACTTGATTTTATTATATAATTTTTGAGATATTCTATTTTCCCTTCACTTTTCTACGCAACGCTGACAAATGAACACTACACAACTGTGGCAGACACGTCCCAAGGAAAAAAAAATATTAGCGAAACTGTGCAAATACTCAGAAAAACGGAGAAAAGAAGCTTTACTTTCATTTTCACCACAGTTTGAGTTCAGTAGGGCTAACCATGTGTGTGTGTGTGTGTGTGTGTGTGGCTATGCAACAATACTGGATTTCAATTCATAAGCAGGCACACTTCTATACACATTCATACACACGCACACATCCACACACAAACACACGCAAAAAGTACATGCGTAATTTTTTTGTGTGTCATGTCGTCGACCCACATGACCCAGCCAGCCGACAAACATCTCCAGCAGCGGTGACAACTATGAAAGCTGTGAAAAATAGGTTTGAAAAGCTTCAACATAAGACTAAGTGGTTGTTAGTTGGACACTTTGTGGCAGAAACAGCAGGAGCTGCTGGAGCTGTTCTAACCAGAAGTGATGTCCAAATGTAGTGGTAGCAGACCAGACCACGCTAGTGATGCATGTATGAGGAACAAAAACCGACAAAAACAATAAGTATAAAACCAGCGGTATATTACAACACGTGAACGTTAAGTTAACGGTATATAAATGGACTTTTGTGGTCTTTACTCTCTATTTTCATCAACTTTTCTGCCTTTCTGGCTTGATAGGATTTAACGATTTTCCTGACACTTTCAAAAGATATTTCTAGTCATGTAGGGTGTAGATTATGAGTTCCTTTTAAGTAAAGTTATTTGTAAGGATTTAAGTACCAATTGAATATTTTGCTTACTTTCAGTTTTAGTTTAAATTATATTCAATTCAATGTAATAAGAAAGAGTTAAATAAAATAACATAAACAAATTGTATAGAGCAAAATACTGTGTGGCCAAAAACATAAAAGAAATAATAAAAATAATGAAAAATATTAAATAAACAAATTAAAATAAAATTAAAATTAAAATTTTAATTATACATATCCGATGGTTCGCTGCGATTGTCTTCAGCATCTGTGCGGGTATTATATCTGAGCCTGGGGATTTATATAGTTTAAGCTTACTTTCTCTTAGTTTCAGTTCGTCGGTTGTGAAAACAGGTATTTCCAGAGGAGCTTTCCCCTGAGTAAGTTCTTCCCGCAAAGTCTCTTGTGTTAGAAACTGAGTTTTGAAGAATTGTTTCATTAAATTCCGGAGGTGGTGTTCTAGTTCCAAGTTTTTTATATTACAATAAATTAAAAAAAAATTAATCAAATAATAATAACATAAAATAAAAAAATAAATAAATTAAAACAAATAAAATTAAACTAAATAAAATAAGAAAATTAATTAAAAATAAAAAAAAAAATTAAATAAAATGAAACTTATAAAGATAAAATAAAATAAAATGAAAAAAAAATTAAACGAAATTAAATTAAAAAAAACAAATAACATTTATAAATTATAACAAAAAATATTTACATAATAATATTAAATAATATTATAATAATAAATAAAAAAAAAACTAATAAAATTATTCAAATCAAATCAAATCAAATCAAATCAAATCAAATCAAATCAAATCAAATCAAATCAAATCAAATCAAATCAAATCAAATCAAATCAAATCAAATCAAATCAAATCAAATCAAATCAAATCAAATCAAATCAAATCAAATCAAATCAAATCAAATCAAATCAAATCAAATCAAATCAAATCAAATCAAATCAAATCAAATCAAATCAAATCAAATCAAATCAAATCAAATCAAATCAAATCAAATCAAATCAAATCAAATCAAATCAAATCAAATCAAATCAAATCAAATCAAATCAAATCAAATCAAATCAAATCAAATCAAATCAAATCAAATCAAATCAAATCAAATCAAATCAAATCAAATCAAATCAAATCAAATCAAATCAAATCAAATCAAATCAAATCAAATCAAATCAAATCAAATCAAATCAAATCAAATCAAATCAAATCAAATCAAATCAAATCAAATCAAATCAAATCAAATCAAATCAAATCAAATCAAATCAAATCAAATCAAATCAAATCAAATCAAATCAAATCAAATCAAATCAAATCAAATCAAATCAAATCAAATCAAATCAAATCAAATCAAATCAAATCAAATCAAATCAAATCAAATCAAATCAAATCAAATCAACTCAACAATTAGAATAGAATTAAATAAAATAAAATAAAAAAATAAAATAAAATAAAATAAATTAAAACAAAATATAAAAATTATTATAAGAAAATATAAAATTAAATAAAATAAAATATATCTATTCCTTTTGAACACTTCGAGAGAGCTGAATTCGGTATAAAGGGAAGCCGATACTTCTTCTTTTTTATTTGCAGTGAACTTCTGGTGGTCATAACTTGCCTGTATGTACTTACTTTTAAGTATTTTTTATTATTATTTTTAAGAGCAGAATTGTTACCAACCATAAAAAAATTAAGTTTTAATTAAGAGTTTTAAATAGTGCGTATGTGTGCAACTTCGCTCTACTGATATCAGACTTTCAACAAGCTTATTATATAAAATGTTTTTAGCGCTTACGAGTAACTAGTTAACTTGAGGTTGAAGTATATGCAGAGCGTTATTTGCAACATTTATTGCCAGAACATCATTCCGGAGCTTAAGTATTTTATAACAGTATTAAACATTCAATTTCTTCTTACTTTCGCTTGAGTGATGCAGTTTGAGCATATATTATTCATACATACATATGTATGTACATTACATTTACTGACATATAAATAGGCAACAAAAAAAGAAAAATTATGAAACATGACGCCAAGAGTATCGGAAAAATTTATGATTTTTTTTTTTAGTGCAAGTACAGCTCAATGAGTGTGGCAAGATATTGATAATGTGAAGGTGTGTGTATGTGTTCGTAAGCTGCTTTTGTTTCTACCACAGCTCTTTCCATAACATATTTACTTATTTTAACTTATACATACATAGCTCACATTTACTAACATATTGTATTGTATATTCCCATATACCTATGTATATAAGCAATGTACATATTTGTGGTATAATATAGGATATATGTATATAAGTATATATTTGTCTTGTATTTTAAGTGCATGAATTTATGATCACTGAAGAATCGTAAATCTCCTCACTGGTGAAGGATTTTATGAATTTACGATGCCAACCATAATACTTGCATACACACTTAAATGATCGACCCACTATCTCACCATCTCACATTCTCGTTTTCCCTTTCTCTGAAGCTTTTTGCGGACTTACGAGTTTGCAGCGCGAACATAAATGTTAGTTTCACGAAAATGAAGGTAAATGTCGAATAAACAGATAACTATAACGACCAAGCACTGCAACAACCCAGATGCGGCGGGGTGTTTTGTATGTACAAACATATGTATATTCAAATCATATATTTACGTCTTTCTTTTCCTCAAAGGAAAAGTATGTAAAAGTCAGTTATCGTTGAAGGACAACTACAATCTTTATATTATAATTCTGCTCTAAGAAAATAAAACATCTTTTTTTTTTAAGAATGCTTGTCTGTATATCAACAACAATAATATAATTAAAATGGGATCGCAAAAAATGGATTTTCAAAATTAATTGACCAATGATTCCATTTAATATAGAGGAAGAATCTTTCCAGTTTGAGCGAAAAACTAACGTTTCAGAAATAATGATTAGTTTCTGAGCGATATAATTATTGCTCACAAAAATAATAATTTCAGTTTGAGTATTTAAGTAAAACTAAAAAAGTAATTATTAATTACTAAACAAAACTTGTGATTTATATTTTATAACTCATGATGATTACGACTCGTAATTTTTTTAATTTATCTACATTATCTATATATAAATAAGCCTTTGCTCTGAATGACTGTCGGATCAATCCACAGCCTAAAATACTCATCGTAGAGATTTCAAGCCTACTACGTATGCTCACGATAAGACAGGATTTTTCCGGGAAGTAGACCTAGGACCGATCTACACGTATTCGAAAATATTTATTTTTAAATCGTTTGACTTACATGAAATTCATTACAGTAGTAACTTGGTCCCCGAATTACTATGGAGAACAGTTTTTTTCCGGGAAGTGTACCCGGAACCCATCTATTAGTAAAAATCTAATTTTTTTAAATCGTTTGATTTACATAAACCTGAATAATTTTCCTAAAATTTATTACAGATTTAGCTTCCAGTAACGATATCAATTCCTTAGAAAAAGTGGTGTCATGTAGTGTAGCTCTCTAACAAATGAGCAAGGACATATTTATAACATTACATGTGATAACCTTTTAGGTATTCCTTGTAGAACAGACAAGACTTTTCTGATATCACCAAAGCGGTCTCGTCCGTAATTTCTGCCACGATTTGGAGGAGTTACTGTACTGTAGCAGAATTACCCGGTAGTGTCCTAAGTAGAGATCGAAAATACGCAGAAGCCTCCCGGTATCCTAACTTACATATATAAATTAATGGTTGGAGCACGAATTATGTTACCGCGCAATATAAATCCACCAAAATTGTGCAGTGGTGACAAATTAGAGATTACTGCAAGCATATTGTATCAAATTGTAATCGAGGCTAATATACTAACATGTTGTTTTCAACTATATTTATTCCTTCACTTCACTTGGGAGCGGGCGAACAGCATTTTATGATACCTATATGCTTGAAGTAGCTCATAACTTCATGTTTCAGACCAAAGAATCTCCGGTTAGCCAAGAAACATCGATTTGGAGGCAAGCCCTATTGGGTTGTGCGGACCAATCAGTTAAAAAATCTGCCTTAATGAAAGAAGTAACATACGTGTACAATAGCCTCCCAAGAAGAATAAGAATAAAAATATAAATAAGAATAAGACGAAGAAAAGGCTTAAGAATTTGTAGAACAACAGTTCATATGTATATGTGCTACTACTTTAATTTACCACAAATAAAAAAAACTGAAACAGAAAGTCGTACTTCGGCTTGAAGCAGACTCCTAAAAAAAAGAAGAGTAAAGAGTAAGAGAAAAAGAACATATGGGAATTCAAACGAAACATCGAATTCAAATTATCTAACGACGGTAGAGCTCCCATAAAATATATGTTTTAATAAAAATCGTTGCCTACATTTAAGCGCATTTATATTAACGCGTAAGGCAAAGAACCACAAAATTAAGATAATCTAAAAAATCTTTTTTAAATTTCGAGTATATAAGGATCAAAATCTAGGTACATATTCTTTGGAACACATTGAACCATACACAATGTAGAAATATAAAACTCCAACAGGAAGTAAACGCCGTACGCTCATAACAGTATTTTCAGCATAAACTCACCTAAAGATTGGCAAAAAATAAAGTGCAAAGCTCACGTTCAAATCCAAATTAAAATAATAAAATTTGGATACAAAGCTCATGTGTTGAGATTTCGAGAAAATTACGTTAGCCATTTCCCAGCGATGAGGTGCATAAGCTACCAAGCATATATGTATGTATGTATGTATAACAAATAAGTGAGCACACCAACAAACAACACCAATAATGGAAAGCTATTTGCGATTTGGCAAAAGTACCTTGCAATTATTTACTCAGTATCGATTGAAATCAAAAGCACACACGTGAATGAATTTCAGCAAAAAAAAAATAATAATAATAAAAATAAAACAAAAATAATCCATACAAACACACATGCGAGTGTCGTGTGCATGTTTTGCCAAATGGAATTTACATTTTTTAGGTTTTTGCAATATTTCTATGCAATCGTTTCTTTCTACTCTAGCGACTGCCATTATAGCCCATAAATTTTAAGATTTGCATTTCGAAATAACTGCCAATTTCTTGGCACACTTTCGTTGTTGCCAATGCCTTTCGTTGTTATAGAACAGCAAAACACAAATACTCTCACATATACGCACACACAAGAAACATTTGCCCAAAAAAACGTTAACAACAAACACACACACACACATTGGCAGGTGTGTATTTCGCTATCAGCTGTTTTTAAAATAAACAATTTTGCCAAATACGGCGCCTAGCAGAAGACTGAGTTAGGCAAGGTGAGCGCCAATGTTTCGGAAAAAACGTGCCGATTGGCTGAGTACCTGCCAGCAGGTGCAGGAGTAGGAGCATTTTTGGAAATTATACAAATACCAAACGAATCTATCTACACTCAGTGTAATGTATAAAGTTGTATGCGCCTAAATGTATGCACGGAAATAGTAAAAAGGGCAATAATAGAATAGAACATTCATACATACATACCAGTGCGCATACATATTCGAACGATAGTTGAGCAAGTAAGAGATTTTAGCTTTCTCATAATGTTTTTGTAACAGACGATATATGTGTAAGTATATATATATGAGATTTAAGCATGACTTATACCATTTAGTATATACATACATATTTAAATATAAAACATATTACTATATAAGTGATTACACGCAGTTTCGTGCGCAAACCTTTGTAGGCATGATTTGCTTTCTACCATGCCTTTTTTGCAATAGATAAATCATAAAAGACACTCATGTTCATATACATATATGCAACAGGAAAGAATACGAATTGGGGCATATGTAAAAACTATGAAATTCATGTAAGAATATATGCTGTACATGTAATAATGGTAATAATAAAATTTAATATTTTCGAGCAATCCGAGGAATCCTGCGAAATACGTAGCTTATGAGCGGAAGTGTCTGCAATAACTTTTTCGAAATCATTTCTCAGAACTCGGCTAATAGTGATGTAGTTTTGAGAAGAACCTAATGTTTCTTGTTGGTGTCCTAAAGATGTGAAAAAAGAAATTCACATAATAAAAATTAAATTTATTACTACTACCTCTTATGTTTATTAAAGCTATAGAACGATAAGCATGATGGATCAGCCTCTGAAGGGAAATGAGCTTATTATTTCAGATAATGTTGTCGCAAGTCTATATTTCTATCCTTCATCATTTCCGAGGAAATTAAAAAAATTCTACGATTCAGGAAATAATGCTCACGATTTTTAGAATATATTGATCTTAACACACAACGGTTATTTAAGACCAGGAGTAGCTTTTTCGAAAATTAAAAATAAACGACTTTTTTACAAATTTTTCGTAACTTGAATTCTTAACAGTGGTAATATTATTGCAATAAATCTGAAAATATTTTCCGTGAGCTCCACACGAAAATTTCGTAAAAATTATTAGAAACTGAGTTTTTACACTTATACCATAAAAGTCGATTTCTTTTAAGAAAATTTCGGTTTTAATGAAAACAAAACTAAAATGCGGGTTTGATTACTGTACTGAAGTAAATAATAAAAAAAAACCAATAGGAACTCTCATTTAAAAGCTTTCAAAACAAAACGTTAAAAAATTAGTGTTCTATTTTAATTTTCAATTTGTATATTTCATAAATTTACCGATTATTATTTTTTTGTTTTTTTTTATTTTTTAATCTTCCAACTAAATCTTCTTTGATCCTTATTTTTAATTTAAATTAATCAGAAATTTTTCTTTTCTCCTTTTTTTATTGGGGTTAACACCGCTGTCATTATAGCAGATTAATTAAGGAAAATATTTATTTTCCGAATTTTTAAATTCATCTTAAGGAGTCTGTATGCAAGGAATACATTTTCTTGGAACTAGCAAACGGAAATTAAAGCCTCTAATTTTCAGAAATAAATTTGTAAAATGAAAAATACATATAAAGAATGATAATAAGAAATTTAAGCACATTAAATATGAGCTATTCACTCAGAAATAACTCAGAAATGAGAATACATGCATCAGCCATAATATCTAAAAGAGCGATCTAAAAGTTCGAAGATTAATTCTAATTAAATCGAAAACACTTACTGATGTACATGGCAATATACATAATTATAATTTTAAGAGGTTATTGGTTTCTTGATCTGCCTTCATCAAATTTTGATGTTTTTAAGATTGTGGGACACCCGTCGAACTGAACATCATTATATAATTTTTTTTTGGCGCTTTGTAACCGCTGAAGTAATCTTCGGTTTTGCGTCTTGATATTTTTCCAACCAATGGACCTACAGTTTATATTAAGCCGCCTCCGAATGGCTGATAGGTTTTTATAAGGAGCTTATTTCATGTCAGAAGTACACTCAGAGGGGTTAACATTCCCTGCCGAGGGGCAACCGCAGTTCGAAAATTTTACTTATTTTTAATTTAAATTTATTTTCTATAACTTTTGGATGTTGGTCGTACCAAGATTTAAATACTGGTCTCTCGAACGGCAGTATGCAATGCTCACCACGCGGCTATCGTGGCCGCTTTCATTATTATGTGGGAAATATGGTATGTACTGAATATGAGCCTGAATGGCAAAAGGCTTTCGCTGCTCCATGTGTATATCCACACGACATTTTTCGGTCACCTATTCGCATCAAACTGGGAGGGCCGAGTTTTCACTATTCTATCAACAAGGAATATTTGTCGGTGCTGTTATAACATTAGACAATTAATTGCCGACTGAAACTTTGCAAAATGTTATTGACTACATCAACAACTGTACGAAACAGCCCAAAAATGATTAGTATACACTGATTTTATATATTCTCAAGTCCTGATGAATGTTAACATTAAAAAATTAAAAGAGTGGAAAAAGGTATACAGAGCTTTGTAGAGTATAAATTGAATTTATTTCTTTTTTTTTTTTTAATTTTCGGAAAATTTCATAGACCCCTAAAGAAATCTCAAGTCACTCTCACAAGTATGTAGAATTTTTTTCTAAGGATCTAACACAGCACAAGAGCAAAACATGCATGTAGTTGTATTACGACAGGCATTATTCTGATAAGTTTTGTCAATGGCCATTCGTATCCACGCGCATTAGAGAAAAAGTGATAATAGCTAGCAGAACATTTTTTAGCTAAATTGTCCTAGTTTACATATATGTATGTAATCAGTAAACCATGACAAATTCGACTAACGCACTCCTGAGATATGACCACACAAAGTTGAGCCACCTCGAGTTGAAGTTTTTATTTCTGGAAATTGCTTAATTGATGGCTGTACAAAAATGTCTGTAGAAAAGACATTTGTCAACTAAGTTAATACCGTTATACCCGAGTATTGGTGTAATTGAACCCGCGTTAACCCCTTTCTTGGTTTCAAAAATATACGCCTTCAAATTTCTTATAAAGAAATCGCTTCATAAGGTATAACCGAATGATGTCAAACTTATCTGCTTTAGTATATTCCATCTTGACCTTACCTCTACAGACCTAAATTTGCTAAATTTAATCATTTATATTTAAATTGTTCGGCAAATACTTTTAAATTTTTTTAGCCATTTCCTTGATTGGATCATCCTATTGCAATAAGAGTTTTAAGGAATTCAAGTTCAACTAATAAAAAAACCAAACATGAAAATCAGATGTCAACAAGCCAGGAGAGATTTAAGATTTAATAATCTTACCAATATTTTGAATCGTTTTTTAATAGCTGATTTTTTCAGATTTAGGTCTAGGAAGTTAAAAATGTTTATTTAAAGGTCTCTATAACAATCATGAGCATATCAAAATTTATGTACTGCATTTTTTTTTACGATTTAAACCTAAAATTTCATTTCTGAAAAAAATAGTTGTAGGAAGGATTTATGGTCCGATTTAGATGATTCCTAGTGTATATATTTGTTTGTCGTATGCTGAGTGCCAAATTTCAAGATCCTACATGATTTTTGGACCGATTTATTAGCCGAAATTTAAAAATTCGAAAAATTGTTTATGTGCTTATATGATATAGTATAAAAAAATATATCTGCTAACCGAGTTTGGTTGAAATATCTACAAAACTAAGCGACCAGTTTTCGTTAATACAGACAAATGAACAGACGGTACAAATTTGGCTGAGTCTACTTCTTCTCTTTCTTATTAGCATAAAAAGCATGCAAAAAAAGAAGTTTTACAATAAATTAAAGAAATTTTGTGTACGTTGTTATCAAGTTTTTCAAAGAAAACTGTTTTTATAGACTAAATTTGCTAAATTGATGTTACCTTAAAATGTGTTTACCTAGTAAGAACTTTGAGCTTTGTGGTGTTTGGTATGCACAATGAGAAAGTAACCCATATCAGTTGGAAAATGTTTAATAATTACATTTCCTTCTGAATAGTATGATGTGTAAAAAATCTTAATTTCCGACTACAGGGTGCAGGGAAAAAAAAATTATGTAAAGCTCAAATATTCTGAAAAAGAGAAAAAAACCACATTCTATGACCCCTCATTGCCTTAAAAATAATATTAAAGATGACTAAAAATGTTCCACTACCCAGTAAGAAAAAGTCCATTGCAAAGCTAACTAAAACGAAATAATAATGGCATCTGAATCAGAAGTGAAAGTTTCTATTTTTTCTTCTCCTGGTGAATTCAGGTAGAGAGCAGAACCCATTCCACTAAGGCTGCAGCACGGTTAGAAAGTTTTAATTGAAAGGTAGCCCCAATTGAACCCAAGTTCTCAAAGGAAAGAAAGAAATATCTTTTTTCGAACTTTGTTGAATTTAAAAATGAACACGAATATTTCTTATATTTTAATATTAATGGTAAAATCAGAAATCTTAATAATAATCGGTTCACCAATATTTTTAACGCTCAAAATTAAGTTTTTGGGGGCACTGACTGCTTTAGGCCGCAGTTCTAAAACTAAGTAGTCGCCCAATATTTTGATAACCTCACATAAATGTGTACGCTAAATTTCGGCGTATGAATTTGTGCAGAAGCTTATGCTTAGAAAAAAATGACTTTTTTCGAAAGTACTATAGAGAATTAGATTATTAGATATGTAATTGTTTTAGAACGTAATTTGAAATATTGACTAATTTATAGCATTTACCTGAGCGTCTGGGTAATGATGAAAAATTTTCTATCCAATTAATTGGGCTGAAATTTTAATATGTTGTTCTACTCACCAATAGCTCTCGAGGGAACAAGAATCTTTTTTATCGCTAACTTTTCATTTTACAGCCCGATATTTACTTAGAAAACGTAATTTTTTTTCGAAGACAACCATTTATTATTTTTTTTTATCGAAATTGTTCTAGCCTAGTTCTGACCAGAATGATTTATTTATTTCATATAGAGCAAGCTCGGTACACTTTGATATACTATTAATAATATTTATGCGAATGTATGTATAACAAATCTATAATAATTAAAATATTCCCAAAAATGGTTAAAAAGAATGAAGTAACCAGCCTACTACCAATGACCAGCAAAAATTTGATTTCTAAGTTAAGCTTTGGGCGCAGCAGAACCAAAACTTACAAATATGTGAGGGAGTCTAAAACTGTTATATACATATCATTGATTTCTTATGATCTTTACAGCATATTTTAAATACATAGGAAGACGTTTTGTGTCAGAAAAAAATATTAATTTGAAATACCATACACTAATGCAAGTACCTGACTTACTTTGTGAAAAAAGTGAAAAGTAACTGTAACAAAATGATGAAAAAGCATGTCAATGGAAGAGTTTCAACGACTCTTTATACGACGAATTCATATCGCCACTTGCCATCACCTGGCCCACTTGCCAATCAATGAACTACAAAAGCCCAAGCCCAAGCCTATTGTCTGCGTTACGACATCAGCACTGAAACGATGTCTGAAAATATTCTTTACACCCTCCGTGCACCAGCACGTGAGTCAATGCATTGACATTGCTTTTAATTGATGTGTCTGTCATTACAGCAAGGCGAACAGCAAAAAGGAATTGAACTAAAAAAAAACGAAGAAAAAAACACAAATTAAACGAAAATAATAAAAATAAAAACGAGATAAACGGACCAAATGCATTGAGCCGTTTCCATGTGGAAATGAAAGCAATGAAACGGTGCGCAACAGGATGGCACAACAAGGACAATAAAAGCAACAACAACGTACATACATACTGCCCGGCTGATTGACTACAAGCGGATGTTTACATAATACAAGTCGAGATCGCCATCAAGGAAATCAGCAAAAAAATATCTATATACACATAAAATGTGTGTCCATCCGAGGGTATATTGAGTGGGCGGACAGCGGGAGAGTGGGTGCGTCCAATCACTCAGGCCATCGGAGAAAGACATCACTCAGTCAAGCGTTCGTTTATGCCTTTGACCAAATTTCATCGTGGAAGGATTCATACCAAAACATATTTCCGGCATTGGGCAATCGATAGGCAGCCGTACTGGGATGTCCCCCATTTTTTTCGTATGTGTGTATGTTGGTATGTATGAATATAAGTGCATTTTCTGTGTACGTTTACAAATTAATTGCTTTCTTTCTTTCTTTCTTTCTTGTTTGAACATACTTTTTTCCGCTATTCTCGTTTATACACATATTCTCTCTCACTCGCTTTTTTACCTTTTCTTCGCTCTTTTATAAATAAATGTATTTTTTATACTGTTTTGTATACAAATACGTACATACATATGTATATCAAACATCTATTATTATGTCGTATTTGTCGTTTTGCGCCCCATTGTTAGTTAGTTTATAAGTAATTTCTCTATGCTTTTGTTGTTTTTCCTTTCGTTTGTATTATTTTGTTTTGTTTATTTCCTTATTTATTTACATGACAGTTCTTTTGTTGTTAAATTAATTGATTTGGAATTGTGACCCTCTTAATGGCTGATGGACTACTCGCAATTACGTGATGGGTCGACGCGGTGGTATTTACGAGCGATATTTGCAGGATATGAACGCGAAAGAGCTTGAAGGGAAGGAGTAAAAAAATGTGATATTCAGCCCATAAAATGTTTAAGAAGCTTTTTGTGTCGAAAATTAATGTTATCAGAATATAATAGTCAGCACAAACACATGTAAAGATATGCATGAACTGCAGACACTTAGAAACATACAAATTAATACACATTAACAAAATTATCATTAGGGAATTTCAATGCGGTTATTAATTCTAATTACCAGTAAATTAAAGTAACCTTCACTTCCAATGGTTAGTAAACAAATGAGCATATATTTATATATATACATATATATATATATATGTACATTAAATTTAATATTTACGTATCATGTACACATACTTATCAAAACAATTATTCAACTTTTCTAATAAAAATATTGAAATTTCGCTCTAGTAATTAAGGTGTTGAAAATAGTTTCATTTATATCTGTTTTAATGGAAAACTATTTGGTAACACTGTGTGAAGAATTCTAAATTTTTAATAAATCTACCCGAAATTTGAGTTTCTGCGCTGAAATGTTCTTGGAAATAATTCTTTGGAAAATTTTACTAGATCTTTTATTTATTTATTTGCTCATTACTTGTGGACTAAGTAGTGATTTAAAATGCGTACTTTCAGCATAGAATAAACAAAATTTATTATTTTCTTTTTACGTACTTGTTTTCCCAAGAATAATTTTACAGAACCTTTTACCCCCTAACGGGTACACCATGTGTTCTAAAAACTATTTTTTCGTAATATTTTTATATCACCCGTATATGTATTTTAACTACTGTTTCCACTTTATTTGGAAACAAAATTTACACCAGGAGGCTATTCAATATCGAAAAATGCAGAAACGCTCTTACTGATAATCCTTAAATTTTGTATGTATTACTCAATGAACCCATTATTGGTACCTCAGAAGAATATTTAGCACGGTTTGGTCACAAAGCAAGTTGCAGGCCAAAATTTAACTTATTCTTAAAAGGTCTCTACTGCAAAAAGAGACACCAACTTTTTCGGCCAAAAGCTATATTTTTCCAGAAGCATTTGCTTTATTTACCCAGCTGTTTAGTAAAATGTATCTATAAATGAAAACATAACCTTATTCTGACGTTGAAGGGCCTCGAAAGACAAAAATCCACAATTTACTAACCTAATTAACAGAGGTTTGGCTTGACTACGTCGACAAAAAAATGTGCTCCGTGAACGCGTGGCTCTTTCAAAAAGTTCAACTAGCATATATTTATATTAATTTTGTTACTAGGTTGCAGTGCTAAGATATATACATATATGTGTCTACAGTTTATTCTAAGCTTCATCCGAACGGCTGGTGAATTTTTATGAAAAAAGATAATTGTTTTTTGTGTTTGAAAAGAAGTAAGGGTTTACAAAAAGGTTTTTAAATTGAATTTCTAGCTTGCAACGATATCATCTGCTCTAGCGTCTGAACATACTGCACTTGAAAGCTCTTGCTTGAGTTTTAAAAAAATTGTTAAATGTGTGCTTCAAATTAGAAAAAATAAATAAGTATTACATTTGCGATCTAATAATTTCTTAATGATCGACGAAAAGAAATTATAAGCCTATCAAAATTCAAACTGTTATCAAAATAATCATATTTGTGAGTTAAGCCCATTCATATCTTTTGGCAAACAAATGTTTTTTTTATAGTTTTGTAAATATTTAAACGAAATTAGACACAGTTTTGACTTATTTCAACCAGTTGGAAACTAGCTTTCACGTATACGATAAAAAAAACTCTATTTTATCATTTTTTTTTTAATTTTCATGTTTTTACTACTTCTTTATTTTTTTTAATTGATGAATGCACTGCTTTTATTTATTCTTAAAACGATAAATTCCTATAATTAATCAAAATAAGATATCTCTAATTACATAAATTTGCTTTTTTTATTCCAAATTGCTTATTTTTAGTTATTTCAGATATTTCTCAGTCCTTTTAAAATTTTTGTTTGAAAGTGAATTACATAGTTATCTAGATATATGATTGGTGCTTTGTAATTGGTGAAGCGATTATCGGCCGAGCTCCTCCTACAATTTGTGGTTTTTACGTCTTGACATTTTACCAAAAAACGGAGGGACCTCCAGTTTATACTAAGCCGCCTCCGAACGACAGATGGTTTTTTATGAGGAGCTTCCATTTTATGTCCCGCAATTAGAAAATTAAACTTAATTTTTTTTTATTCTAAATTAACTTTCTAACATTTTTGGATGTTGGTCTTATCAGGATTTAAGCCCTGGCCTTCCGAATGGCAGTTGGCTTATGGTAAAACTTCCTGCTGCTAGGGATTAATAAAAAAATGGTGACGAGCACCCAAACATTTCATTCTTCATAAAAATTAAAAGTTTGAAAATGGATGCTTTTACATTTCTGTTTCTAATTATAACAAGCAATAGTATAGATAAGATAAGCTAAAAAATAATAAGGTAAAGCCGTTAGCACTCAAAAGGGTATGTCAGTGAAAATACTGATTAAATACTTTTAAAATAAATTGAAGTCCTAAGGTTAAAAGTATCCATCAAAGTATATTCGAAAATACAAATGATTCTCAACTCTGTTTCTTTACAAATTGTGTTGAACTTTCTTATTTAATTAATTAATGAAAGACCTATTTTATAAATAGTAAATATAAAGTATAAAAAACTTGTTAAAAAGTGTGCCTGTATATTGCCCTCAAGGTATAAATAAATCATAAATCTCAACTATGAATTAAAACTACATATATAAGAAATGTGTAAGTGTGTATTATACTGGATTCGTGAATGAGCATATTGTATTTGTACCTTTTTTTAATGTTGTTCTCATATATGTATGTACCCTTCACGAGCATTCGCCATACATTCAGCAAGGTCGACGTCAAGTCATGTTGTTCAAATTGACAGTATTGGTCAATTATTTACTGATTTTACACAGCCCTGTTAGTGGTTTTCAATGCACTGACACACACATCCACACACACAAGCACAGTTATGCACAAAAACGGGCATAATGTACACTGATTGGACTTTTTTGCGAATGAAAGATATAAATCGTTTAAAAGAATTGACCGACGACGATGTGTAGTATACACTAACCGACCGACCGAGCGGCAGATCTACATACCGACCGACAGACCGGGAGACTGGGAGACCGAGCGGCCGTCAAAGCGACCTACGAATCGTTAAAGTGAATTTACCGAAAGCGATAGCAGAACGTGATACACACAAACGAACAAAATATGGGAATTCCCGTTGTACGTGAGTCCGTGACAAAGGCGGCACGGGTGGCACTGGTGGCACTGGTTAACGAAAACACGCTAATAGCTGTATTATGGTACCGTTAGAATGAGGTTAGTAGCGCTGCTGCCTACAAAGTTGCCGCAACATTTACATTTACGAACACACACAGTAAACCGTAAGATATGTTTTCAAGATTTGAGGTTAACACATAATTTCCGAATTTGCCCACAAAGTATTTGCATTTGAGCCTTTTCGCAATCGGCTATAGAATGAAATGCCAACTTGTATATCCTTTCTAGAGATAAACGCGTTTCTTTCACGCGCCACAATTCCGTTCGCATCTGTACGCTGAAACGTCACGATTTGAACTGATTTCTTCACTTCACCTTTCGTGTTATTTTGTATGAAAGTTGGCGATGTTGGTGCACGATGTGTGCTACTTTGTTTAACGGTCACGACAGCAGCGTAGGGCCGACAATAAATTCGGTTCTATGCTTACCACGCTCACGTTGGCAGCGAGCGTTGTGGTAAGATATTGTGCTCCTTATGCTCCTTGGAGTGCTTCGTATTTGGTCAGGCTTCGTGCAGGAGAGTCGCGGGTTTGTGTATTGAATAAGAAATTCACTCAATCGTTAGCTTTTTGGGACAATATAACTTTATGGGACACCGAACAGCTTTTGAGTGCAAGACAAACATCGAAAGTATTTGCAGATTTGAAAAGTTTAAGTGAAAGCTTTCCAGCACTCAAGCTTCAAAATCTCTACTGCTGTTAAGGTAGTTCGTTGAGCTTTATATAGAAAGCTTTTTTTTTTAATTTGAAATAGCACTAACCTTCCATTGTTTTAAAACCAAAAAAATTTCAATTTCTATATTAAATATATTAACTTTGTACCATTAATGATCTTTTTAGACTTTGTAGATAATTTGGCCGAACAGAAGGTTGAAAAATATACAATATAGTTCTAATCTTCATTGTAAAATTGATGGTCGCCATTTTTGAGAAACATTGGCTCTAAGCCTGTGTATATGTATTTTTTGGCGGCAATAGTGAGTGGTTAGCGTCGCATATTGCCATTCGGAAGACCATGGTTCGGGTCCTGGTTCGACCACCAACTAAATTTAGTAGGCTCTTATTTCTTCTGATCCTATCCTATTATAAAGTGACGTGTTAGAATACCTAGACTTGGGGCAAGTCGTAGTTTCAGTCCATTAACCTGACTTATTCATAGATAAATTCCCTGAGAAGCAGATTTTACATGGCGAAAGACATAACAACGCGATCTTTACGTGTGAAGGTGTTAACTGCCTCCTGGTGATCAGTGCCTGTCTGTACGCCGTCCTGTCCAGTGATTGTTGAAGATAGAAGTCTAATAAACCCTTTCTGATGTGCCTGGGTGGAGGCTCAGCCTCAGTGGATGCCTATTGGAGTGTTCCCTGGGGTAGCATCCCAATAGTAATTCTTTGCAGAGCAAAGCAGAGCAAACCATTAAGCTCTTAAACTCGTAGCATAGATGCTTCCCTGTCCAAGTGATGCTCAGGTGACATCAGGAAATTTCCTGTCACGGTACTAAGGGCGGTGTTCTGGCATACAGCATAGTTAACGATCAGCCGGCCAATTGCTTTGTAGGTTGCGAGCAAGGTTTCTTTGCCTTCATCCCAGATGCTGCCGGCTAGCGCTTTGAGTAGGTATTTTATTGCGGCCTTGAGAGGGAGAGGACACCACCCTGCTGAACCCCTTGTTTAATTTTCCTTAGTTTTGATGTTTCGCCTCGAAATTCTGCCGATGATTGACGACCACTCGGTCGTCGTCTGATGTACCTCTTCAACCCCGGCGGTAATGAGGATTCCTTAATGCCCGATAACAGCACTGAATGGTTGACGATGTCAAAAGCTTTTGTTAAGACCATTGACTAACTGAATGTTGCCATGTGGTTTGCCTAGAAAATTCAGGCGCTTTACTGTTTGCCTCATTGTCTCTTTTCCTTCAGGTAACTAATGCACATTAATCTTTGAATTTGGCTTGACTAAAGCTTTTTTATAGCAGTGCATTACCCAATCGCACTATAGAGGAATATTGATCTTACCACTGATACGTTGATTCATCTAAAACTCCTGAAACCTTTTGAATATGCGTAAGGCGGTAGCAGCCTCCCCTGTTTAAAACTTGTCTAAGATAAATCCTTTCAATTTATCTTTACCTTTAAAACAAAAGGGTGAGTTAATATTAGTCCCAGGTAAAAACTTTCGTTTTATATATCGTTATATTTACCAGCAAACTGCCTCCTCATAAGCCACATAAACAAGAGGGATCACCCTCTCTACCGAAGTCAAATATCTCGGGATAATCTAAGAAAGCAACTTCAACGGGAGCCGGAACATGGCAGAAAGGTCAGGGAAGACTATAACTGCACATCATCGGTAGTTAGACCAATCCTACTCTACGGCGTCACTGCCGGCACTCGAAAAAATTACTTTCAGGAGCAAATTAGAGAAAGTTCAACGGATGGCTGCTGACTTGGTAACTGCTAACTTCTCGCAACTTCCTTCCTCTAGACCTACACGGGAAATTACAAGCGAGATGTAATGCGAATGGATTGAATGCAACTCAAACTTGGATGAATTGCGGTATGGGACACATTAAAATATTATATCTAAGAAATGTCGAAGGAGCTGGACTACACCACCACCAGTATGTGTTGCGATAATCTTTTGTCCACAAGAATCTCAAACAGAAATGAGTGGAAAAACACCAACGCCATCGATCAGATAGCTATAGCCATCTTTATAGACGGCTCAAAGATTGATGAAAAAATGAGCTGCGGCATCTACTTTCCGATGTTCTCAATAAATATGAGCATGAGATTACCAGACCATTGCAGCGTCGTACCAACAGAACTCTTTTCCGAGTGGCTGCTCGACAGTCAAGCTGCCATAAGATCTGTACAATGTATCAGTACAACATTAAAGGTGGCTATAAAGTGTAGAAGAAATCTGAACAAACTCTCGACTCAGTAACATTCCAGACAATTGCACCTTTGTCCACGGCAGATGAAGAATGAACTCTTGTGTAGCGTGACGAGACAAATATGGTCTAATTTGGAATCGAAGAAATCGAAACATCCTATCCTTCCAGACCGGATCTCCATTAACATAACGAAAGGCGACACAAATTCCTCGGGAAACACTTCTTCAACTGTCTCGCTGAGCTAGCCTCAGCGAAAATTGGGCATCTCGTTGCTTTTATAAGATAACCCCAAAATGGTTCTATAGTTTTAGATGGTATCAAAATGGGCCTATTGGCCTAAGTGTTCCGGCAATGACCAGCAAGTGCAGCAACTTAACTCATTTCTAATATCAGTCACCTTGCATTTACTTGTGATTAGCACTATTTCCTGTATTGGATAGATCAGGTCGATATCATTCAAAGAGTCTTGAGATTCAAGTTACATAGGGTATGTGTGAAAACTTGTCCCCATCGACATATATAATGGCTACACTAACCCTATCAAAGACCATAACATTTTTAATAGCAAAAACTTTTCAATTAATTTTCTTAAGCACTGACGAAAAAGGGATAATGTTGATTTCAAAAACAAAAATTTGGTGGAGTTAAGTATTGTGATTTTATTATAACTAAAATGGCCATATGTGTTTTATAATACCTGGTCTTGTATTATTTCCTGTTCCTTTCACTGAGCACTGAAATTTTACCACACCAAAACTTATCTTCGAAAATCATGAAGGGTTTGATAAAAATGCAGTGCATAGCAGAGACTTTTAACAGCTGCTTCGTACGGAAAATGCTGAATAATTCCACACATCGTTATATAGACTTAGCCAATCACACAAAAGTTGTACAAGATGAACTTGGAGAAAACCAATTTTCCATACGCCAGACGCCGTTTCCCGGCAACGGGTTGAGATCGCTGACCCTCACATTTACATCATCAACGCCTTCATACTCGCTATCATCTTCCCCATCAAGCTCACACTCCAAGTCGTTGAATGCCTGCAACTCGAACATGGAGTTCATATCGGTTTTGAAATCGTCACAGTGTTTGTTGAAATTCCGCAAGAGATGTATACGTTTACGCACGAGCATGAAAAGTTCTCTTTTAAGTAGGCTAATTTCAGATTTGGTTCTCGTTTTGGCTTTTAGCGCATTCGTGAGCACATCGTAGTCCTGGTGAAACTTTTGTATCTGCTTCAACAGCTCAATTTCGGCTTTGATTTGTTCTGTTCCTCGTTTGGCTAACTCAAGTGATTGTTCTATGGCTTCGGAGAGTTGCATGAAATTCTCCAATTTTTCGGCACTTATTTTTATCAAACACTTACTCATTTTTAGTATTTTTTTGTTTTTATTTTGTATTCAACAAATAAATTTTGGATTTTTAAAACATTTTCTAAAGACAAACGAAAAGTTTGAAACTACATACAATGAAATGCAAAATGTCACTCAAGTTATTATTAAATCATGTTATTTCATATTGTGATTGGTAGTGGAAAAAAATTTTGTTTATAAATTGAAAAAACTTGTCAAATGTATGGAGTTTTACGGGTTGCCAATAGTTTAGGAAGTAAAATGAAAATTTTTTTGATTCCGAAACGAAACATTTAGATATAATTTTAGTCTCAAAATTTTTTTATTTCAATACAGTGAAAGGATTTTATTTCTTAAAAGAAAAATGTGAAAAGATCAAAACTTTATGTAATGAAAGTCTACTGGCATATCTGCAGGATGTGGATTACAGTGGGTTACGGAATGCTGTGCTCAAAGGAAACAGAATATTTGTATAGTATATACAAAAACTCTTCTGCTGGCTCAGTGTATTTGAAAATGGTCTCGAATGTAAGTTTTCCACTTAAATATATATCTCGATTAGTTAGAAAATTGTTTTTGTTTCAGGAAGAGGATCAGATACCGGAAAATTTGAAGATTAATTAAGGCTGTTCATCTTTATTCACAAATCTCGTCCTTTACAATACTAATACTAAAGAATTGAGCAAAATACAAAAAACCACAACAACGAGTGTTTAGTAAACTTATAAAGGCCCACTGTCAAACGATCTGCATGCAGTTCAAAAATACAACAGCCCACAAAGGCTATGATATTGGTATCTTTCTTTTTTCAGGACCTACACAGATATCTATACCTTCTTAGACATAAATTGACTCGGTGTAAGCACTACACTTGTGAGCTTCCTTTGTAGTATACTAACTATGTACTACCTTGAGTTTGACAGCACTCTGCGACCAGTTTCATAGGTAAGACACACCTTACTCGGGATTAGCCTCCTAAGTATCGCATAAAAGCTTCTATTTAGAGTATTGTATGAAAGACTAAAGTCCACCGCCAACAAACTGATTGCAGCTGCCACTTCGTAGCAATATCTGAAATTGGTAATCCTTCAAAATTTATGCGGCTATTTAATTGATGCTGGGCAGCACCAGAAGTGCAGTCAGACCTCTCCGAAGCGTTTGATACCAAAAGAGGTTTCAGATAGGATGGCTTTATACCACGCGATTAATTCAATTTAATGCTCGAGCTAATCAGACAGGCACTGTCAATCAATGTCACTCAATTGAATAGTAAAATTCACTCTCGAAGAAGGAAGATAAAACTCTACAAGTCTACCACATGACCTAGCCAGCGTAGCCACTGCTTTTCATTCCCTGAACTATATCAATGTCAGCGTATTACTCGTACAGCTCATCGTTACATCGTCTACGGTATTCGTCTTTGACAATACGTACAACACCATAAATCGTCTGCAAATCTTTTCACTCGAAGATTCGGGGACCGGACACCGGACTTCGTCCACGCTTCTGCACCATATAGTAGGACGGGAGCGATAAGTGACGTGTAAAGTTTAGTTTCAGTTCGTCGAAAGAGAACTTTTCTTTTCGATTGTGTACTCAGTCCAAAGTAACACCTATTGGCAAGAGTGATTCTGCGGTAGAATTCAAGCTCGAAGAAAGGATTAGTTAGCCATAAATGGGCCGACCCATTTGCTTCGCTTCCTTGTCAAGCTTGGAAAAGGCTTATGATATCAATGTCAACGGCGTCAATTCAAGACTTTTCTAAAGTGTTGTGCCTTGTCTAGTTAGAAGTGCGGCTCTTATTATTTTCTCCAGTATCAACCTGAAGAAATCTATAGATAAAGAGTCACTCTGTCTGAAACCTTGTTTGGTATAGAACGGCTCAGAGAGATCCTTCCCAATTTTTTACTGCGCTTCTGGTGTTGAATGGAGTATGTTTTATTATTTAGATGTCTTACATATCATTTTAAAAATTAAGAGTCCGTCGATTAGGAATGTAAAAAACCTGTGAAGGAAATTTCAAAATTCTGGAGGCTTTTTGGCGCCAAAATAAAAAATTATTACTGGTTTAGCCGATAAATTCGCAAACGGTGGAGATGATTTAAATCTTGAAGAAAGAGAAAGCTTGAGGAGACAAGGTAAATTTGAAGTTTTAGCAAATTTTGATGGATGTGCTCGTTTATCACTCGGGTTGTTTTCTCTCATTGACAACAATATTTAAATTTTTACCCACCCGCCTAATTTTCCCATCAAATTAAAATAATAGCCAAACTGATTTCAGTGTAATTTAATCTAAATCACTCAAAATTTTATTTATTTTCTCTAACACTCTAAACTAAGTGAATTGTTTCAATTACAACAACGGTATTATCGTTTTTGATTTAAAATTTGTCTTTTTTAATTACTAAATATATATGTATTTATAACATTTAATATATGTATCTTTGATTGTTTTTAGTGTTTTTTTGTTTTAATTTTTTAAGTATGTATTTGTATCTGAAAATATGTAAGTATGTATTTAGCATCTCTAATAGTCTATACTACAGTGTTGAATGTTCGTTTTCTTTGTTTCAATTATTGTTCCCAAGCTGATAAGTACAGTACATCACAATGACATTAACAGCGATAGACTCGCTGGCTTTCAAAGCACTAAGGTCGCACAACAGTTATTATTACTTTTATTTTTTTCTTTGTTACATTTCTCTTTTCTTTTTGATTCTTTGTAGGTAAATATTGTATTTATGCAATAAGTAAACTACTCTTAGCATCAATTTCTTCTCTTTTACAACTTTTACATACTAATTATGTATGTGTGTGTGTGGTATTTAAAAGTTAATATACACACAGCCTCTCCTAATTAATTAAATTGCATAAAAATTAATTAAGTAGTCGTTAAGTCATTAATTAGTGTTTATTAAGTGATGTCACCAAGTGTGAATAATATACATATTTTGACTTAACGCCTTAAAAGTGCATTTTAATTAATAACAATTAGCGAATGTGTCATATATATAAGTACAATATATAAAATTTTAAGAATTTCTTAGGACCATTTCTTTACGCTAATAGTTGCCTGGCCTTGTTGTTGTGTTAATAATTTAATAATGTTTCTATACTAAAAACTAATAGAATTGCAATACTCTCAACTATTTAAGACATACAAATATATATAATTTCTAATAATAGTTTATATATTTTTTAAGATAATACTTCCATCGTAAAATGCCTCTTCGTGCATTTCTCTTTTTTTAATATTTTTGCTTCTTACTTTTGTCATATACCTGCAGATATTTGCAATTTGCTTTTTACATACATTAAGTACTTTTAAAATAATTAGCGCATTTTTAGCTTAATTTATTTGTTCTCTTCCTAACTTTTTTTAGTTTCATTTATATGTAGTATCTTTCTTCGTAGGATGGAGCTAGTAATTTACTTTATTTTCTTTCTTTTTCTCTTCCACATTTATGCAATGGTATTATTTAACAGTATTTTCGAATAAAATATTTAAGATTTAACTAAAATTTTAGCGAAAAAAAATAGATTTTATATTTAATCAAGTAAATGACTTTATGCAAAACAAATGTCATAATAAAGCACTTAAGTGTATAAATTTATGCTTAAGTACTGGCAATTCCTTCGATTACAGTCGTGCAGGTCTGTAAGTTATCAGCCGCATTTGTGGCAAAAGTTAAATAGTTTTGAAACGCTTTATAAAAATTATTTAATACTACAATTTTACTATTTAAAAAAAGATTTTCAAAACTATTTGATTTTTTCTTTTATTTTCCAGCACAAATAAAGCTCTTCACTTGTATGTAGCCAAATGTCCACTTTAAGCGGGTATAGTAGCTTCCTCATAGAAATCAAGTTCGTCCTCATCCTTGACTTCGCTTCCATCGAGCTGTGAAAAATTAAAATAAAAATGTATAATTTTTACATATTATTACACAGAAAAATAAAATAAATCAATTTTTTAATCATACATAAATTATTTATTGTATCGATTATTTTAGCGTAAATAAGGAATTATATTTTTTTAGTTGTTATCTGTTTAACCAAAACTGCAAATAGTATTAATTAAATCGTGATTCATCAATAGAGAAGTAAACAAGTGTGAACAAAAAACTTAATTTTTAGAAATATATTTATATAAATTATTCCAGCTTTTGTTTATATTAAGCCGAGATGTTCAACTAACGAAATGATGCCATTTTTGCTAACATAAAAATAAACTTAACGAAACGATTTTGATTTTGATTCGAAATTGTTAAAGTTGAAACCTCACAAACTCGACGTTATTTTTAAATTGGCTGCTTGCAATGTTTTAACAACCCACATTAATTTGCACCTTTAACATTATCTATTAACGATTTAACATTAACGATATCATTTCGCTTCGGGTAAAATTGAAATAAAATTTATTTTGATAACTGCTTTAACAATAACATTTCCGAATTACTTATTTTAGAATAGAGTAGGACGTCATCCGCATAGATAATGTGTGAAATATTTTTATGTTTGGAAATTATGTGGCTAATTTCGTCAAAAGCAATAGTAAATAACGTAACAGAAAGGGGGGATCCTTGTGGGATTCCATTCTGTTGGTTGTGTAAATTAGAAAACGCGTTATTTACTTTTACTGTTAAAAATAAATTTCTAAACATACTAACCGACATATCGAAATGGTCAATCTGCTCAGGAGCAAATCTTTCACTTAATAAATGTAAATATTTTCATATATGCCGTAAACAAAAATGTACCGATTTACATCTAGTTCATAATAATATCAACATTGTAAACGTTCCTAGCTTACGTTTTCTTGGAATCGTTTTTGACAAACGTTTTACATTTAAGGAACACTGTCTTAGCCTAAAAAAAAGCCTAGCTGTCAGGTTAAATATTATTAAATACTTATCTTCTAAGCATTGTCTAATTCATCCAAATACTTTAATAATTGCTGTTAAGGCTTTAATTTTGTCGAAAATTGACTATGGTTTACCAATATACGGCCATTGTGCAAAAAGCAACATAAAAATGATTTTTTCCACGTATCATGCTGCTGTTCGAAGGAGCATTCGTGCATTTCCAACATCCCCGATTCAATGCATCTTGGCGGAGGCTGGAATGCCTACCTTACAGGAGAGAATATAATACACTACCATGAGGCTTATGCCAAAAGTCTTCCTCTGCAGAAATAGTATACTACACGACACTATCACAACAATGTGGAACGCTAACAAAGTACCAAATCGTAAGCCAACGCTATTTAGAGTGCTTGAGTATGCTAAAAATCTAGGAATAACCTCGCCACCCTCTTTAGTGGCTGCTGCCAATTCTCCACCTTGGCACTTATGCTACTCTTCATTTCTTCTCGGCCTTTCAAACTTTAGTAAATCAACCACAAGTCCAATAGAATACCAGCGGCTTTTTGAGGAATACAGAGCACCTTTCCGGAACGAATGGCAAATGTACTATACCGATGGATCAAAGTCTAAGCACCACACGTCATTCGCGGTCGTTCAAGCTGATGGGACAACAGTAATCGCAGGGCACCTGCCAAAATACTGTTCAGTGTATACGGCGGAGGCAGTGGCAATATACAATGCAATACTCTTGGCCACAAAATCTAACAACAAGACGATAATCTGCACAGATAGTATGTCAACGATCTCTGGAATTATGAATATGGCAAACAAGTCACCCCTAATATCTGAAATACGGACCAACATAATAGAAAACCGCATGAAAATCAAAATTATGTGGATTCCTGGTCACGCTGGCATTAACGGCAATGAGTTAGCGGATCATAAAGCAAAAGCCGTTGCAAACGAACCGTTATTTACTTTTATATATATGGTGAAAGGGGACATTTTCCTACTCATCGATAGCTACTTCGAAGACCAGAAAACAGACTCTTGGAACAAAGTGCAACACCAATATTCGAACATTAATATAACTGGCTCAAAACCACACCTTCCGCCGATCTGCCGAACGAACGATATTATTGCCTTCACTCGACTTCGGATTGGACACACCATTGCCACGCACTCGTACCTGCTGAATGGTTCAAGCGCACCCCACTGCGTATACTGCACTTCACCATCGCTTACAGTGAAACATCTTCTAGATGAATGCACGAATTTCAGTGCTATTAGGAAAACAATATTTGGGAACCAGCCCGTTTCGGAATTGCTTAAGGAACCTTCACATGAAAACATCCACAAGGTAGCTGATTTTTTGCGCAAAACCGGCCTTAGAAAGCTAATTTAATTTTAATTTTAAGTTATCTTACATAAAAATTTTTTCTTTACTAACATAGATTAATTTTAATCCATGTACTGACAGTAAAATTTACCATTTATTTTCCACTTTTGACTGGCTAATTTATTAATATTCTTAGACGATATAATTTTATTAGAGCAGTGAGCCGAAAGCCCTGGCAGCTAGTGCTTATTTCTCTGTAAAATGATAATTGTATTATTATTTTTCATTTATAATAAATAAATAAATAAATAAATAACATTTCCGAACCGATTGAACTTTTTGATTAAGGAAAAATTTGTCGTTACGATGCAGCCTTGATTTTTAGAAAAGGATAAATTCATTGAATTCTTTACTCATTAACATGACTAGTCCGGTTTCAATTAAAATACCATAATTACTTATTTCAAGATTAGTTAAAATCTGATTATCACGATTTTTTTTTTGTTAAATTTAATATTCATTTAAATCTGCTGCGAATTTGGAATTAAGTCATAAAATTCAAGAACTAACTCTAACACTAATGGGTAATTTTTTAGTCAAAAAAATGTCTAGTGCATCATCACTGTGCCTTCGCGTCAGCGTATATCCGGATACTAAAAGACCAGCACTAGCATGAAAGTCACCCACCCTGGGGTCATTTAGGTATTGCTTCCAGGTGGAGATCCATGTTTCTTACAGTTATGAGCCTTCTATTACGAGTAGTCCAGCGTACAAGTCCCGTTTATTGGCTCGTAATACTTGTCTTTGCGCTCCCATGTTTGGATGTTGATTGTCAGCAAGTCGGCAATGCTCTCCACTGTTATTTTTCTTACCTCTGCTTCGAGTGTGTCTCTTTTTTCTTTATATTTTCTGCATTGGAAAACATGTGCTCTCCGTCTTTCTAAGCGCTGTCAAGGTAAATAAATGATGGTCTGTCAACTTTCACCATCCTGTGTAGGTATTTTCGGGAATACCCTGAAGTTGGCGAAAGTAGTAATTTATATCGTCCCTGGCCATTTTTGCCACTCTGTTATATCATGTATAAAATTAGCTGTCCATCATCCTAATGTAGCGTCATTTCATCTTTTTTTCCACTGCGTGAAAGCTTGTTCCATTGCTTCCGATTGGTGGGCTGTATTATTTATTGACATCTGCTGCCATATTCTCTGCCTCTCTTTAGCGAGAAGGTGCCTTTTGCACCGACATTAATTTCTTCAGGTACTGCTTCCATTTAGAAGTATTGAGTTCATAGTAGTCATTAGTAGCATTTTATTTGTTTTCGTAGGGCCGCCACTATTCGCAAATAAATTATTATGCGCACCGCCTACCTGTGCTGTTTTAGTGGTGCTATTAGTAGGAGGAACTCCGTCTTCTCCACGGCTGGTTTAAGGCAGTGAGAGTCGAACGACGCTGCCGAGCTGATCATTAATGAGACATTTGTTCTGACTTATTATGGCAGTATTATAGCATGACATAATTACTTCGTCGTTCGTAGGGAAATCTGCTATGAACAGTATATATAATAATATCCCAAGAAAACTATCTTACCGAACATCTACCCTGATTGTACTGTGAATCGCCTGTTGGATAAGCAGGATTCAAGGATTTTGAGGAACTTATTAGGTGGCGATCGTTTAATTTTATGAATTAGACCATCATGCCAAAACCTGTCAAATGCATGTGCCACATCAAGAAAAGCGGCAAATCGATACTTTCTTAATTCTAAAGATTTATATATTTTATGTTTTTTCAAAATTCAAAATGATGTGTAGGAATTATATGAGTTTCAAGGAGAAAAGGGACAGGTACCATACTTTTTCCATACTCGTGAATAATATCCTTATAGCCTTAAAATGACACTCAAAAGCTTTTCAAGAAAAAAGAGCAATGCGGCCAAGCATTCTTTTAGCATTTTTTGTGTGATATAATCATACTAAGAAAATTTTTGTTATTTTAATATCTTTCAGTCCAGACATTTCACTATTTTTTAGGCCTTTAGCGAAATGCCGCTAGCATACTGTCGTTGGAGATTGCGCGAGATGACATGTGCATTGTTTTTTGAGCACTGTGACTCTAGAAAAAGGGTGGAGCGAGAGTGTGTTTCAAATGGTTTTTGTTAGCCAAGCTTACACCACTTACAGCCGTTCCTGTTGCTGTTCGAACGTCTTTTCAAGCACACCGAGTTTTCCACCTATAAGACACATTGAGTTTATTGCTTCACCATGCATAAGTACATCAAATAGCAAGACGCCAAATCCCTAAGCCAAACCTTATGCAAGTTTACTATTTAATTGAGCATATCTAATTAAACTAAAACAAACTATTTGCAATTTCTAGTTTTTTATGTGGTATCTATGTATTTAAGTCTCCTTCACTTACCGCTTGCAGTTGCTGAGGTGTGTAGAGCATTGCAAGTCGCTGCCTTATCGGCACCATCATAATGAGGAAGAAGGGGAAAGCCAATGATATTTTGGACGATTTCACAGCCCAAAGTATTGTGAGACAAAGCAATTGTATGGTGGTGAACATGTGCATCTTCCAAGTGGGTACACGCTTGACAAAAGGTGTGTTGGGATAATGCTTCACAGGCATAAAGTACAAGCCCATTCTGTTGGAAAGAAAAAAGTTTCAGAAGGGAAATCTACCACACAACCAAAGGAACTCACCTGTCGAAGAATTGCACTCCACTCATCGAGGCGATACCCATGTACAAGAACACGCCGAAGAGTACCGCCATGGGCACCAGACGCAGCAGCGGTGCCATAGTCACGGAGAGACCAATTAACAGCGCAACAAAGAAACCAGATACGCGCTGTTCCTTGACATCGATAATGCGTGGCGTTTCACCGGGAGCATGAGTTCTGCGCAAAATAATTATAAACTAAAGTATGATATTCCTCTTTGTTAATTTCAAGCATTCTTCACTTACCTCGACATTACTGTCAGCGCGGAAACGTGCGTTACCGAACGCACTGTCGCCGCACAATGCCATGGCGTGCCGAAGAGACCGCAGCATGTGTTCAAAAAACCTAATATCACAATATCCAAATGCAGACCGGAGCCTTTCTTCAGACCACGTTCTGGTTTATCAACAATCAATTCCGAAATGTGCGATTCCATGAAAATGAGAATGTATACCAAAATGGCGGGTATGCCACAAGCAAAAGGCGCCCATACCGGCATACCACCGAGGGGCACCAACCAACCGCGCACTTCCGGATCACTGGGTGAAATACCCTCCGGCACGCTGAGCTTGTCCGTGTACACTTCTGGTATGAGATAGTCAATCAAGACGAAGATCGCAATGGCGATCGGTACACCAAAGTCACCCAGCGCACGGCGAGCATTTCGTCCCAGAAAATGGGAGTTACGGAAGAGTTTCAGATAGTAGGCGATCGTGAAGGTGCCCAAGGTGAGTATCGTGCAGAAGAGCGCCGTGTTCGGCATATTTGTATGAGATACGATGTTCGAGACCAAGCTAATGGGGGAGGTTGTGTTCGATACGGACACTTCGGATGTCACATTGCCCAAACTGTTCATTGTGGTGTTTTCAAAGCTCTGCAATTGTGGCGCCAGCGTTGTGGGTGGGAAATTATAATCGGCCAACAATGGATTCTTCTTATATACGGAGACCAACTTCATTAACGTCTCGTAGATATAGATCAATGTGATCAAAGCGGAGAAGATTTCTTGGGTGAAGCGCGTGAATAAACGCACGTAAACGCTGCACTCGAACGCCGATAAAGTGGTAGCGATGACGGCTAACCAAACACCGATGTAAGCGCGTATAGTAAGGAAGGGCAAGTTGTTTTCACGGCAAAAGTTGATCAACGCTTCATCGAAGAGCAGCAGCGGACCGGTAGTACCGATAATGCCCAGTGGTTGGCCGGAAATCGTGTGGAAAATGATGCCGCAGAGCGCCGTGCTCAACAGAGTCTCCGAAATACCAATCAAATTGCCCGTCTTCTCGGAGGCAAGACCGCCAAAAGTAATGGCTGTTGAGAGGCAAGCAAAGTACATGAAGATCGTGGCGGCAAGCGTTTGCGAGTTCAGGCCATCGGTGATGTCGCTCTTGTACATGGGCAGACGGCGCTTAAGATCGTTGCGCAGACCACCCCACCACTTGTGCGTCTTTTCAAGTGGATTGATTTTCTTCTTCCCATCACCACTCTCCAATTCAGGTTTCTTCTCAATAACAATCTTAGCCTCTTGTTTGATCTTCTCCTTCAATTCGTTTTGTACCTGTGTATATATATATTTATATATGTATAGCTTGTACGCAGTCATATAACAAAGTTTAATTATGAACAACCCACCTCCAGCGCTTTACGCTTGCGTGAACGAATCCAATCCTTCTTCGCTTTTAACTCCTCAAATGGCAAGAGATCTTGACGTTCCCAATTACCTGGCGGCAGCACAATAGAATCATCCAAGAACTCGTTAATGGCCGACAGCAAATCTTTGCGATCGTCTGCTTTATATGCGATTGCATGGAAGGGTTCGTTCGCCATTAGCGTGGCAATGGAGCGACCCACTTCATGATAGTCCAAATCGAGTGTTGGTGGACCCATGAGTATGAACATGAAACGCACCGGCACGGCTACCTCGGTCAAAGTGGGCATGAGCACACCTTCGGCGAGACGCACGAATGCAATGGTCGGTTGTTGCAAGAAGTCCACAGCGCCCACCTATAGGGGGACGAAAGGGAATAAATTAGTTTAATTAACAGTCTACGCTGCCTGCCAAAGCACATACCAACACAGTCGTCGCTTCAGCGCCCACAGGTATACGCTTGAGAATGGTGTCATTTTGCAGTTTCTGCAAATTCTCCTGCGACGAGGAGTACAGGTCGTCTCTCATGTCAATCTTCAAGTCATTGCTACGTTTGCTGCCACCAATCTCGGCGGCAGGCATGATCCTTGGCCGCTTATCCTCCCCAGAGAGGTTCTAAAGTGGAAGAATCGTGGACATTTATAGTAAACATTTTATAGAAAAAGGGTAGATTAAATTCAAAAATTAAATGAACTGTGTGATTCTTATTAGTTAATTAGTTGCTTTATTCTAAAACCATGCAGAAAATTTTATAAATAACAATAAGTAACTTTAAAAATAAAAAAACAGTGGGATATATGAGAAGTTTCACAACAAAAACAGCTGAAATTAAAAAAAAATTTTAAGCAATAAAAAAATTTATTTATTTCCTTTATGAAATTGTAATCCTTACAATGAAAAAAATAACAAAAATATTATGAGCGAAATTTGCTTGCAAACCGAACCCTAACCACCTGAGTGAAAATCCACAACTTACACAGTTATGAAAAAAGCAAAAAAAAATAGTGTTTTTGTGAACACGAAATCTTCTTTACCAAAAAACTCAATACAAATGCGAAATCTTCTAGCGAAAGCTGCAACCAATATTTAAACCTAGAAAATAAAATTACAAAAAATTTAATGCTTAAGCGGAGTAAATATTTGAAAATGAAAACATGAAAATAATAATATGTTCATCAAAATTTTTATTTCTATCTTTATTATACACTAATAATGGATTCAAATGAGATTAACACTAAACCTACCGAGACCTGTCATCCGTTTTATTTTATGTTCTTATTTTCGGGTAGAACGAAATTTTATAGTTTTCTTCGTAGCAGATAGAAGTGGGAAATATGGGTAAGGATCCTATACAAGCTGTGGTAATATTATTATATATGGTCGATCAATTAACTACTTAATTTTTCATTGCTCTTCACATTGTTTATTGTTATTTAAGGTTACCCCATATTGTACGGAAGCAGACCTAAAAATATTCAACAAAATTTTGCGAGGTACAAGGAGTTGCGAACTGAAGAGCTGCATCACCAACACATGGCACTGTTAAAAACTTCAGCATGTAAGGTTTCCCTTACAATATTTTTCTGCTTTGTGAAAACGAATTTATGGTTGTATTGTTATTCCTTTTCTATGCTATATAAACCATTTACATGATCTATGTAAAAATATTGGAATAAAGACTGAATCGAAGAGAGAATGACATACAGGTATGCAAATGTAAACATCAAATTCGTCATTTCGGCCTTAAGAAAGTGATAGGGAAATCGTTCTACGAGCTGACGGGATATGACCTCATGCATCTATGATATATGTTTGCTTAAATGATCGGAAGCCTTCTTGCAGGGATTTAAACTTTCTCTCAGAATATCTTGTAAATAAGATTATGATATCGCTATTTGCAGTTACGACTTTTATTAAAATATATAGCAAATTAATTTTTCAATATATCCACTTCTCACTTCCTTTTTTTACCAAGATACATATATATGTAACCTACCTATACTTCAAGCGAGTATTGCAGTAAAATATTTTGAAAATTCTTATTTCATCATTTTTACTAATAATTCGTAACCCAAAGAGGTTAAGACATTCAAGATATTTTAAAACTTTAGAAATATGGATGAGCCTTCGGAAATTAGTGAAAACGAACTATCGGAAGTAAAGTGGATAACATAGAACAAAATAATTGTTTATATAACAATAAATATATAAATACCATAAATAAATGAAGTGAGAACAAAAATATTTTTAATGTACGAAGAGGACAGAAAATAAACCGTTATCGAGTTCAGAATGTAGGAATTGATATAAAAGACTGACGCACTAAAATTCAACCGATGGAATTTGACATGAAATTGAATAAGGCTCAACACCTGATCGGTGTCCAATTTATAATATATTTAGGGAGGTTGTGGGCTGTAATAACAAATGAACAGAAAACAACCAGAAAACAAGCAGAAGAACCTCAAATTATCGACAACAAATGCGAAAAAGGTGCCAAACAGGGTTTCGCAAAGAAAACAAAACAACGAAAACCTTTCTCAAATACAAGATATGTTTTTTGGAAAATATACCTTCGAGAATCAAAAATTTTGAAAAATTTGCTGCGATTATTATTTGTTTATTTTCTAAATTTGAACTGGAGACCATTTCATTCGTCATCTCTTGTATTCGTTTTTCAATTTAACAAAATGTTTTACTTATGTATCAAATTAGTCTAATTAATCGATTTTTTGCCAGGCACATTTTTAAGACGGCTCTTTAACAAGATTTAGTAAGAATAGCAATAGAAATAGGTGAAGTCTCGGGAGGTTTAGAGTTAATTGTCAAATTATGTGCGGTTCTTGGATCACAGCTCTTAGAAATAACAAAACCACCCAATGATATCGAAGACTCTATATTTAGTAAGGTTTCAATAGTAATCGACCCATTTCTTTGTCACCCACTTTTATAGACATTACATATATGACATTTCCTATTTGCATTAACTTTGTGCGAAGCCAAACCGTAATCTTGTATTGCTAAGGTATTTAGCAATCTCTTTTGAACTAGAAGTTTGCTGCACGAAATGTTATCTTTCCCGTAGTGATTAGCATTTTTTAGGTTGGTAGCTGAATTTCAGTGATTTCGGCACACTGCATTATCTCCTGTTTGTTATTACTTGAGACGAACTGTCTTGGTTAAAAAAAGACTCCCTTGTAGGCATATGAATTAAAAATTAATTTTTTCAATCAAAAAATTTTCAAGTCTTTACTTTTTTGAAGTCCACCATCTGAGAAAAAATCTAAAAGAACACCACAATTCACGACTGACACCGATCACCACTGATGCACATCTAACTTTTTCCGAAGACGAAGAAAAAATATTTTTTTCATGTTGACAATTTTCTTAAACATTGCACTTTTTGTATATACTCGAATTAAAACGATACTTTATGAGAATACTCTGCATTCTATGTTGGCTTTATATTTTATGGGTATTTTAGCCTGGACAGGTTCTAGTTATTTTTAGTTGGTGGTGTTTTCCTACACAAGTGTGCTAAATCTTCTTATCTCAAACTGACCTGCAATTACACTTGTTGTTTGTGATTTACAAGTCGAAATTCGGAGATTTTTAAAATGTATGAAACTATTCAAAAACAGAGGTTTAATAAATTTTTTTGCGTAATGAATTTTTATTGCAGAAACATTGAAAATGTTTGAAAAGAGCGCAGACTTTTTATAAGTGGTACAGCACACTACGATAGGGCAGAGGAATCAATGAAGACCAACACCGTGAAAACAATTCAAAAGTGACAAATGATGAGTAACACGTCACAAAAATCAAAAAGTTGGCGCTCCAAAATATTCGATTGAAAACTACAGAGCTTGCTAATATGGTTGGCAATATCATTTTGAAAGATGTTTGTGCCCTAGAAAAGTCGAATCCCGTTTGATTCTACACTGCATTGATTCTTCGGGAGTTTTTCGCCAACAGCGCTGGTTGTTCACCCGTTTTGACACGGTGTAACTTCTGGCTAATCAACAAACATCTAAAACTGCTCCGACGAAGCCCTTTTGAGTCCATTGAGGAGATTCAACAAATGTTCCGTGAGTTGGAAAAAAAAAATTAACATATACGCATTGCACCGAAGATGATAACTGGTGACCAATAAAGGTATGTTTTAAAGTTAAAATGAAAGTGACATTAGATAATGTACTCAATATAACGCACGCATGAAATATTATCATTAAAGTAATGCATATACCTATAACTGTCGGTGAATGTTTACTTAGTGATAAAAAAAATAATCCCATCGATATACAATTATTTTGAACAATCAAGATTGCTGATCTAAAGATTGATTATATGATTTATAATTAATTGCAAATCAGTTGAAATCAGCGTTAATTTATTTAGTTAGAAAACCAAATAAGTTTTAAATAATTCAATGTTTATCTCCCTATCCATCATATAATAATTTTTTAATATTAAGTTGCAAACCCTCTAAACTCTGGAAAATACTTTTGCTATGTATATATGTATATATGTATTCACCTTATTAAATTATATTTGTGCAAAATTTTAAATATTTAATTAAAATTAAAATATCTTTATCATGAACTAGAAAACTGATTAAAAGATAAATGAATATATGTATTTTTCTAGAAGAGCTGGCAATAATGTTGATAAGCTCATGCAACAAACATCTAAACATATTGCTTTACATAATGGTTTGGTGGATATGGCTTAAAATTGGGCATAAAAATTTCAACAATAACGCTAAGTATCAAAAATTATATAAAACATTCGCTAAAGTGCGCAGCTAAATTCAGTTTGTTTAAAAAGTATTGTCATATTTTAACTCAGGTGTATGAATTTGCTACAAATGTTTATGCGATGGTGAGTATCTCAGCTAAATGTAGCCAAGGTCATAAACAATGTTGGGCTACTTCAATGAGTCTTAGCTTTCATTATCTTTATTCAATTAAAATAACATAAATTTTGCACTAAAAAGAGAGTGTGAATTAAAAAGATATATCTAGTAGTTTGAGTATTAATAAATGTTATTAAGAATGATATATCATTTTACTCCTAATTAAACCACTTTTAGTTAAACTATTAAATTAAATTTTGCGAAAAAGGTTTCAAGCAACATTCAAAGCTATTTATGATAACTGGCGGGCATTTATTTAACGAAATTCTCTGTCTATTAGATTGGATGCAAAATCAGGACAAATAAATCAAATTACATACAAATACAAAAATTTTAGGGTTTTCTCTCTATTATAAATTATATGCATAAATGTTTCAGCAATGGCAGGACGGCATACATTCTCAAACAAGTAAATGCTTAGCAAACAAATTGGCCGAATTAAACAAGAAACTAAATTCAATTTAAACGAGGACCGTTTTTACAGCGCAGAGCAAACATAAACAATTTTGGTACTGAATTTTCTTTCACTATCTAACCATAAAAACGGCCCGTATTGTTTTCTAAACTTTTTGTTAAATTTTAAAATTTTCAAAATTACTCCCAAATACGACATAGTCGAGTGCCGACGATTATTCGCATCGCTGTTCCCATCGATGCAGAGTGAAATGGATGTGGGCGGTGCACTGAGGGTCTCACATACTGAACGTCGTTTTTTTGCATTTTCGACATTGAGCAGATGTTGTTGTATTGCTAACTGTTGTTGCTGATGTAGTTGCTGTTGAATTTCGCCGCCCATCCAAAGCAACTGTTGTATGCAAGTGGTCGGGTATTTGGTGTTTGATGTGTAAATATAAGAATTTTTTTCGAAGATTTCGAAATATTTTTTAGTTTAAAATTTCAATTTGTTTTTAATTAGGAGCCAATTTTTGATTCAATAGTTTTTGTAAAAATTATTTCCAATAAATTTTTAAATATTTTTTTTTTTATACGGAATTAAAATAAACAGAATCCACAAAAAATGGTGAAGATAAAAAATTTTTTGAATGAGGAAAAGAGAAGAGGAAATAATTTTCATTTTTATATATATTTACATTTTTTGAATGTATTTATTTTTGACTTGGTTATTATTTTAATCAGAAATATAGCACACATAGCAACAATAAGAGCTTTGCGGACGACTCAAGTTTTTTGTGTTTTTGTTTTGACTTAAAATTTTTTGATATTCTTTACTTATTTCTTATTACAAAACTTAATCAATAACAATATTTTCTGGTACAATGAACACGTATAACATTGCAACTTTGCCTTTGTGTCTATATTTCATTATATAATGATTTTTATATGCAAGATAGTCGTAACTCCAAACTTTTTTATTGACTCCATACCTCTTTAAGAATTTTTTTTTTTCAGAGAAAAAAATTATATTATTTTATTATTTTACAATAATTTTTACAAGTCATAAATTAACAATCAATCGGAAATAATTTTTTTCATTAAGTCACGACTATTTTGCTTCAGCCGCCGTAGTCACTCGATTATGTGAACACTCATTTAGGGGTAAATAATTTAAAAATAGTTAAAAGACGTTTTAAACAAACAAATGAGCTTTTATTGATAATATCAATAGAAATTTTTGTAATTAAATATTCTATTAACTCCACAGTTACATTAAAGTCAGCAGAATTATAGAATAATTATTTTTAATATAATTTTCAAATATATGGTGTCTCAAATTGAAAAAAACAGCTGCCACTTCTACCACTTTCCATTGTTGTGTAACAAAAATATTCAATTCATACAAACAAACCACGCCTTTAGCTCACTTGAAACTTAAAAAAAAAATTATGAGAAAAACATTAAATTTTCCTATTCAGAATTTCACAAAAATCTACATTCTTTAGTACACCATTTTTAAATAATCGAAATTATTTTATTTAATTGTAAACTAAAAGATGGCTCAAAATGGGAAAACGCATTTTTTTTTTTGATTTTTCCCATTTTTGTAGATATAATAAGTTAACACATGAACACTCTACTGTTGTTCACATAACCGAGAGTCTACTGTGCCTACATATCTACGTATCTTGTTGTACGAAAAACTTAATGACATTACTGTTTTGGCAATCGCAGTTGTTACTTTATTGCCGTTCTTTTGCGGTGATTTCTGCGTTACGTAGAGGTACAGCAAAATACACACACTCACACACATATTGACGTACAGACGTAGAGTGTAGTGTGCACAAGATATGATAATATTTTGGTGATGATGAGCAATACAGGAATGCCAGCCAATACATATGTTTGTTTTGATGTGCGTAAGCGAGTGAAGACATTTTTTATGACAAAAACAGGATAATAAAAATTTTGTTTGTCCAAAATATTCGATGATTGTTGGGATAGCACAACCAATTTAGCGATTATTAATGCGAAAAATTGTATTAAATGGAAACAGAAAAAGAAGAGAGCAAATACAAGTATGTACAAATGTGTATAAATATGGAGATTAAATACATGTAGTATGTACGTATGTACGTGTATGTACAATATGTAAGTAATTATAATGCTATATTAATTTTTAAATGTCACTAAATGAGAATTCCGCTCGATGAATAAGAAATATGATTAAAAGCCATATTTCATATTCTAAAATCTTCCAAAAAAAATTTTTTTAATAAATGAACAAGTCGAATGATTTCTCCGAATTGTCATAAAACGGTTATAATTTAATTCCCTTCATTTTTTATCATTTTAAGACAGAAAAGTATTATTTGTTTTAATTTTGATTCATTCTACATACCTCTATCGTATCTATGAGCAAAACATTGATGAGGGCCGACAGCTTACAATCTCAAGTGATCGAATGGATAAAAGGACAAAAGCGTTTTAGTACAAAATATACGAGTCTCACCACTCATATTGGTTTTGAGTTTTAATTGACCAATTCAACAAATAAAAATGAGATTAGTAGCTTGCAAGATAAAAATATTTTGAATAATCGATAACTATTTCACAAAAGTGATGATTTTTTGGCTCTCAATTCGAATTCACCCCGAGAAGTATTTAGTGTTTTCTTAGATATCCGAAAACAATTTGTAACTGGACTCAAATATTTTCCAACTAGTTTCTAACTATTACTGAACTAGTCCGTACCTAAGACCAAGCTAAAAAATGTTTTAGCTGCCACCAAATAGTTTTTGTATGAACTAGAAGTGCTTCTTAACAAGTGTTCAGCAAGTCCTGAACTAGACCCCAACTAGGCCTAAACAAAAAAAATGTTAAGCTGCTGCAATAGAAAATTGTTCTTCTTACACAAAACCTAAACTTTCACCTTTACTAGAAAAAAAAAACTGTTTTTAACGGGTTAGAAACTTAAAGAACTTTTTAAATTTGGACCAAAAAATAATTTTGTCTTTGGATTTTGGGAATTTTAGCACACTTAATAAATTTTTATACATTCTTAAAGCCATATACGTATAAATAACATATAATAAAAATAAATTAATCTAAAAATTAAAATACAATAAATACAAAAAAACTTAAAATATTAAACTGAATTGAGATTATAAGCCATATTTACTGGAAAAGAAATTAAAGGCTGAAATAATGATTTACGCGCATGTAATATGGATTAGTAGATATGCATATACATATGTTCGTAAATATGTGTTTAATACAAATCTAGCATTGCTGCTACACCGACAGTGTTTGCATGTATTGTGGTGAGACACATTAATTGCATTAAGACATCTGTTTATTATCTGATAAGCAAAGCGTCTACGGTTATACCTCACATACATATGTATGCATAAATGCCTGTACATTATATAAATAACAGTTTTGTATTCCCATATAGGAATATTTCCAATACAAACAAATATATTTATCGGCTTAAGCTTACCTGCAAGCTCGTGTAGCTGCTATATTTCCGTTTCGTAAATGGAAAGCCGCTTTGATGTTCGTTCACATGGCGATGACGCAACAACAACGAACGCATAAGGGCTGGCTTGTCTTCGGCATTAATTAGATCTTCAACGACCATCTATACGTAAAAGCGATAAAGTAAATAAATAAATATTTAAAATTCGATCAAAATGTATTTCTGATATTAAGTCTCATTTTTCTTTTAATTTTAATTTTAACTTTTCTTTTAATTTTAATTTAATTATTTTTTTTAATTTTAATTTCAATTTCTATTTCAATTTCAATTTCAATTTCAATTTCAATTTCAAGTTCAATTTCAATTTTAATTAAGTTTAACTTTTATTAAGTTTTCTTAATTTTAATTTAATATGAGCTTTTTTGTAATGAGCTTTTTTCAAAAACAATATATATACATAAGTTTTTTAACAAAGTTTATTAGCATTTTAATAATGTATAAATTTTACAAACCTGCTCCACAACGCGGTAGGCCACAGCAGGCAGATCCTTTTCATTCAAGTCAAGCAGCACAACGCCCGTCTCGAGACAACGACGCAAATTGAGCAGTGAGTGGAAGGAGAGTGAAGCAACATGCGGTTTGCCCCACCGATCAGAGCCCTCCTCCACATCCTCCTCGTATTTGATCCAACGCGCGGTCTCCTTCCACTCGCGCTCCTCACCAATGCCGGTGAGTTCGTCGAGTTGCACAAAAATCTAAAAGTTTGCAAAATACGTTAATATAGAGGATTTTTATTATCAAATCCATTACGAACTTACCTCATGTGGACTATGATCGTAGACTTTCTTCAATTGCAAGCCCGCAACGCTGATTTGCGGTAGCTCGCGTAATTTGACTGAGGAATGATGGATTTTGTGACGCCGTAGCGCACGTGGATCATCGGAACGATGAGATCTCAACTCATTGAGATCAGCCTCCTGTTTTTGGGTGTTATGATTAATGACAGAGAATTAAAAATATTAAAATAAATAAAAAAAAGTATTAATGAAGAAAACAGAGTGTGCTTTAGCAATGTGTAACAACCTGCGCAACTGGCTGTTGGGTCTAGAAATGCATTTATCATTGTTATTGTAAGCAGTGAATTTTTTCATTTTATATTTTTTTTTATAGTTATTAAAGTTTTTGGCACAGAAAGTAAGAGAAAAGCATTTAGGAAAAGAGCATATAAAAATTAATTTTATTTACTACTACACAACTGGTGTGCTTGAAATTTTGGTTTTTTCTTTAAAAATTGTAATTAGCATACATTGACCTTGTTCACAAAAATTAAAATTTATAAATATATTTTTTAAAAATAAATTTGTTTCAAAAAAAAATATTTTTTTAGAGGTCAAACATTTATGAAATACTTTTTTCTTTTTATGAATAAGGTCGTTAATATAAATAAATATGCTAGTATTTTCAGAACTGATAACAAGCTTTAGCATTATTGAATTGAAAAAGGAATAAAATTTACTAACCTCTAATGTGGTATCCTCCGGTTGCACGGATACCTTGCGGACACCAGCCTCGCCATTCTCCTCGACCACTTTTTTGTTTTCCACGCTGTCTTGATGGGAAAATTTACGTTGTCTATAATACTGATGTCGGCTGTGGGTTGGAAAAAGAAAAAAATGGGAAAAATATAAGTTAAATTAATTTCACTTTTCGTTTATTTTTTATGAAATTACCTTCTTCTTCGTTTACGCTCGTGTATATTGTCAGCGGGTTGTTCATCGTACACTAAAGTAGGTGGGGATACTACAGCTTTTTTCTTTCCAAAATGCACTTGCTTTTCATCCGCAGAATTGTCCTGCGGGGAAGAATGATTTTTATTATCTAGTTCATGAAATAACTGGACATTTTTAAATTTTTAAAGGTTAAGAAAGTTAATAATATTTACTAAATGGGGTTGCGCCCGTTTCTCATTTTTTATTCAAATAAATTTTATTTGAAGCTCTGCTTTGCAAAAAATATTTCTGATGGCTGCCCTTCATTTAAAAGTTTTACTAACAACAAAAAAATGTCATAAAACAATATCAACAACTGATTAAACAGCCATAAGTAAACTTTTAGAAAGCCCAGCATTTATAAGGAGCTACCGCTATTTATTATTTTGATTTTAGAAAATCTATCAATTAAAAGAAATATATCACCAAACGATCATTTTCTGAAATGTTGCCACCTATTAAATATTTTTATTTCAGAAAACTAGTAGCTAAATTATGTGAAATTACTAAAAAAAATTAAAAATAATACATGTGTAAATATTTCTGAATATGGTTGCCAAATGCTTGCGGTATTTTATTTATAGACACGTATGTGAGAAGCCATGCTGCTTATTACATTGACTCCAAACGATGATAAATAGTCTGTCTAGTTAATTTTTGGGCGGTTTTAGATCTTCTTTCATTTTACTTAGACTTAAGTTTCTGGATGTTTGCTTTCAATAACTTACCGAATGATCGCCGTGTCCTGCGCGCTCGGATACTAATGGATAATCTTCGGGTAGGTCATCATAATTTTGTGTATTAACGGGATCTGTTGTGCTTTCATATTCCGAATCTTCTTCAATATTTAATTCACTTTTACGATGAACTGTAATTATAATTGGAGAATCCACATGTAAATACTTCGGCGATTTCAATAATTCTGTTCATTATTTCATATATATATATATATATATATATATATGTATATATAATACAATATATATATGTACACGTATGTATATACCTATATACACATATGTATATCTAAGTGGCGTTTTAGCTTCATTAATTACTTATTTGCAACACTTTTAAGCTTAAATTTTCGTTTCCTTACATTTTATTTTTTTGATAAAAGTTATAATTTTCTTAGCATTTAAATTTCCCTCTGATTTTGTTTGACAATAAATTGCTTGAGAATATTGAAGATTGAATCAAAGTTTTTGCTTCTGAAGCATTTGAAGTGTTTTTCCAATTAATGATACAATTACTATAATTTTTCTCATTTAAATTTTTTCATATATTTTTATATATACATATAACACATTTTTTTTATTTTTTCACACCTTCATATATTTTATTTGCTTATTTTATAAACTTTTTAATTTTTTAAATTTTAAATTTTAATTTTTGAAGCATTTTAACTTATTTTCAAAATTCTTTTTCCAGTTCAGAAAATTTCCATTTACTTTTTCTATTTTGAGTGTTATTTTTATTTTTGAAACCTTTTGAATTTTTAATAATTGTTCTTATGTTTTTATGATTTATTTCAAATTATATATATACGATTTTAAAAATTTAATTATTTTTCCATTTCAACTTTTAAGACATTTCAAAAATTTCAAAATTTTTTGTTTTTAATTGTTTTTTCAATTAAAAATTTTTATTCACAGTTATTCTGCTTTGAATCACAATTTTTGTTAGGACTTTTTTAAATTTTTTTTTTGTCTTTTTCGTTTTTAAATCATCGCGATTACTCTGCATTACAACACAATTTTTACTTTTAAAACCTTTCGTACTTTTTTCTAATTGTTTCAAAAATTTTTAATAATAATATATTTTTTTTTACAATTTGAGTATTTGCTACTTTTTAAAATATTTTTCTCTTCTATTAAGTATTAGTTTGACTTTCCTAGGACATTAAGAATTTTTTCGCAAGCAACTTTTTTTTAATAAGTAAGCACTGTTTAAAATATTTGTTTTTCTTATTTTATAAAAATATTAAACTCACCATTACTCTGCTTATACGAACCAATTGGTTGATTCGCGTCCTGAAATGTCGTTACATCGAACTTTTCCTTGTGCGCACTTGGACCGGCGAAAACTTTTTCCATTTCCGAATCCAAGTAAACCTCGTTTGGATCCTCATTCCCGGTGGACTGGAAAAAAGAAAGATAATTAAAAAATAATTAATTACAAATATAAAAATTAAAATTATTTAGCAAATATATTGTACATGTGTATGTGTGTAGAATTGAAATCCTTAACCGCAAACTTGGTGTGACCGCCACACGTTTTTGACCAAAAATAGTAACCGCCTCCTTCAAAGCGCACAACAAGACCGATCAAGGCATGTCAAGCGAAAGATGAATTCAAATCAAATATTGATTGTTCTGATACTCTGTTGCTCATCAGTAAAAAGTAGCTAACAACCATATGCATACATATGTACAAATATAAGAGTGTATGGTTAAAGCTATGATTTTGATGCTGCACGTTGCAGAAGCAGCATTTATCATATATCATATGTGCAGATGTGTGTGTACTAACTCTGAGAAAACACGAGTGCATGAAGCCGCACATTTGAACTGAATTGCATGCGTTTAGATATTTGCTTGACTGTATTATTATTAGAATAGTTACATAGGTATGTAAGTATATGAGTACGTTCATTTGAGTGAGAGGAACGGCGAACGGATGCAAGTCAAGTCACATGACTTCTATTTACAACTTGGTTGATTGTTGGACTGTCTGCTGTTTTTTTCTTCGTTTTGTTATTTTTTCGTTTTTGCTCACTCAGCTAACTGTTTGTTTACGTTTCGCTTAAATCAATCGAAGGTGAAGAGCTCTGCAGTTAATTTTTTATAAATGGTTGCATATTATATAAATATGTAATGCTATTCGAAGAAGAATTTTTTATAAATTTATTTGGAGCTTAATACACTGAGAGAAATACTTGTGTTCGACTAGAAAATATTTCAAAAACATTTTGATTACAATTTTCGTTAGTTCTCACTGGCTTACAAAATTCGATGTAGCAGAAAAATGTGAAAAAAATGCTAAAAATTATGCTCAGTTCAACGCAGAATTAAAAATTCCTTAGAACAAGGAATATTAATTGGTATTTTCGTGCATTTTTTTTAATGCACATAAAATCAAAGGAAAATTTTTTTTTGTGTGTTCATCGTTCTAATTAAGTAAAAATAAAAAAAAAACAATTTTTTATTATTGCTATTTCTGAATTTGTTATTTACCAAATCGCTCAGGAAGAGACAATCAAAAATATTTCATGTTTTATAGTTTTTATATTTTCGCGCTATAATCATTATCGCAAACACGGCAGTAGCAAGAAAAGAAATGAAATGCCTATGTATTTTGTTTGTGTAATCATAGATTCAAAACGAAAACGAAACTCGTTCACCTTCTATAAATTTGAAAAATTCATAGTAATTATTTTTATGAATTACATTTTTTGTTTATAAGTGAAATTAGCTTTCTAAGGTTCGACAATTCTTGTTGCCAAAAACCTTAGTTTGTAGGGGAGAAGGAGACGAGAAAGATTTTTACATTTCCTTTAATTTTTTTCATAAACCTGATCTAAATTTCAAAGTATTTCTATTTATGTCTAACCATTGGTAAATGGTCTCAAAAGTTTGGTGTTTTTAAAACTTATATATATATATATATGTATATACATATAAATGGCACTTTGACCACGCTGTAGTGATTTTCGGCCGCAATATTCGAGTGATTAGCCTTGCCTATGGCCTTTTGGAAGGCCAGAGTTCCAGACCTGGTTTGACCAGCAACCAAAAATTATAAGAAATTAATTTTTCTAATTGCGATCGACCCTCTTCAGGGAATGTGGAAATGTGAAGCCCTCCGACTTTAGAGGCGGATTAGAATTGTTGAAAAAGCTCAAAACAGCACACCACAAATGTTAAAAAAAAAATGTTTTATACACATTTTAAAGAATTATAAATATTAATTTAATTTTCCAAATTTCTTAGTTGTGCCTTTATTGAGTAAACATATTTCAAAAAATTTCGCTCCTTAAATTGAACGAGTTTGATGAAATGATGTACAACAACAAAGTGTCAATAATTGGTTGCAATAAAAATAAATTAATATTTAATGGCTAAATAAATCATGCATTGTTATTGTGATGCAATAACTTGGATATTATTGAATTGAATATTTCTTACAGACATATGTAAGACTTACAGACATAAGTGAACGTACATACATGTATATACCTATATATATATGAGCGAGCTTCATGAGATACACAATTAGAGTTCTATTATTGATGGAAAAATAGTTGTTGTAGAATTAAAATATACGATAAATCCACTGGATCTTGTTTTAATTATCATTAAAAAGTTTTTTTATAATCACGTTGAACTAATTAATTTAAGCTAAAATATCTTTTTGGACATTAAATATAAAACAAAAAAAATTTATTTCAAATTAGGACTTTGTTTCTATACACTACAACAAATATTGAGAAAATTTAAAAATTCCAAACTTTTTATAATGGCATTTCAAACATTTGTTTTACTGTTGGAAATCAGCTTTGAGTTGAAAGTCAATTTGTAAGAAAAAAAACAAAAAAGTTTGAATTTGAAAAATTTTTTGAGCTGCGTTTTAAGAAGTAAATTTGTGAAATAGCTTCTATTTACCAAATAGAGAAGCTGAATAGTTCCAGTCATGAACAGTTGCAGAGTCAATTGCAAATTGGGAGTCTCAAGATGAGAGGGCGTTAGCTTCAATCACGTTAAGCGTTAGCCCATCGCAAATTAACTACAACAAACACGCATATTCAGCGGCAGCGGCTTGGAATATGCTAAAGGAAATTCATCAGCTTAGAGAACCAGGATTTGCTGAGTCACAAACCAAGAGATACTAGCAATAAAACGTCGTACATCAATTCATTTATGAGCATCGTGGAAAAACTAGCCGAAATAGATGTAATTTTACTAGAGGAACTTCGAATCTGCTGAAGTAGCATGAGTCCTTCATTGTCGCGATAGAGATCCAAGACACCTTGCTAACTCTGAAAACTCTCAAGGTAAAGCTAATGGAAGAAGATCATCGTAGAAGTGGACTGAAACGAAATGCAGAATGTAATGTTAGTGAAAAAGCTAATTCAGTGCTAGATAAGGGTGATAAGATCCAAGAACAAAAGAAACGTATAAGGAATTCAAATGTGAACTGTTTTAAATACAGAAAAAAAGTAACGTATTGCTATAAATTGTAAAGACAAGCGGAAGAGTTCATCAACAGAACAGCGATAAGACCAGAAGGCAATTTCAAGACTTGCATCAGCGCAAGAATAAACCCTCGGTAAAGGTGATTGGTGCATCGCTAGCCTAGCAACATAGTATATAGACGTTAAAATTTCGACAGCACATCGTTTGTTCGATCCAATTAGTCGTAAAGTAACTGAGAGGAGAGATCTAGAATTCATTAAGAATTCAAAGAGATTTTCTCTATAATCAGAGAACGTCGGTTTAAAAGAATATGCTACATGAAGCCAAAGTGATTTTACTCGTAACATAATAGATGAAAATATCGATGAAGGGAAGGAATGTTCCGTTACTACAAAAAATCAAGAGTCCATCAATTACTCTGATAATTTAATGAAGAATTAACAGATGACAACAGTTAGGTCGAGGGAGACCACGAATCGATGGTAGCGACGAAACAGGTCGACCAAAAGCAGCCTAATATCGTTAGTGCAATAAGTTGCAATAAGAACGTAGAAATACCTGAAACGATAAAACAGGTAATGAATTCGAAGCACTCCAAAGGATAGAAAGAAGCAATGAGCAATGAATATAAATCGTTAAAGCAACCAGAAGAAGGATTTACTGCAAAAAAAACTTTTAGCAGAAAAGGGTCTACTATGCAACAATCAACCAAAGATATTGAATCGATATAATGTTAGCCCACAGCATCTTATAAAGAACCCCATTTTTCAGGCGCGTAGTAAACATATCGATATCATAACATATCAGATATCATAATATTCGTGACATATATATGAAGAAAAAAATTGAATTGAGAAACACTTAACGAATGAGATTGTAGCTGATATTTTGACCGAGAATCTATCAAAAACTAAGCATTTGAAATTTGTTGAAATGTTAGGTCTTTCTTAATATATTGTTATTTTAAATATCTACAACAGTAATTATTTTGTTGAGGAGAAATGTCGGAAATCAACAAAATACAATAGGTTTTATATTTTTGTATTTGTAAAATAGTACACATTGAAATAAATGCCCATTCGTTAAAGAACATTCAATCGAATCGTTTCATTATTTCCAAAATATATTTCATAAGTTTCGATTATTTTTAAAGAAAAATTTGCATAAAATTTTTGTTTATCAACACTAATGCTTACCCGAAAATAATTTTTTTATTACCCTTTAGGTATTCACCCCAAGCCATAAGTACCAAATTTCATTTTTTGTAGAATTCGGCAATCTCAGATCCCAATTCGCTTTCCTTACACCTGATTTCAAATTTTATTTTTCAAACAGTCTCTGAAATAAATAAATAAACTTTTGGAAATCTCATTGGTTTGAAACCCATATTGCAATATTCACTTCGTGTTATTAATCTTTCAAACGAAAACTTTCAAACAGTTTTAGACTATTTTCCAAAATATTTGCTCATTAAGACCTAAACCCAAATTGTACCTTCATTTATTATAAAAATTAGATTATATTAAAAATTTTAAAAAATAAGGCGTTTCTCAAAAACGTTTCCACTGTAAGACTTGAAAGATTCGTTTAGTTTACCTTCCTTACGGTTATAAGCTATTCTTATACATTCACCTTGAGTGAATAAAATAAAAATTTGTATTCAATCAATTTTTCAAAAAACAATATATATTTCATGCTCATAAATATAAATAAATTAATATATCCGCTTCTAAATACGAATGACTACTAGATTAACACAGAAAAATTAAGAGTATATTTTATATGTTTGCGAAACGCGAGTACATACGTACCTACGCATAGACAGTAATTTATTTATGCTCATACAACGCACCGACACATTAACATAGGTTTCCCATTAAATGTATCCGGAAATCGAATAACAGTGTCATTAACCGGCAGCGAAAGTATAACGTTACTTACATACATACCTATATGCAAACAGAAACGTACTCTTTATAGCTTTCGTAAAAGTGTGGGAGTGTGCGTGTCATACATTCAAAATATAGTATATCCAAGGTAATTATTAGTGAAAGCAAATAATTGTTTTCATATTCAAAAATAGAATGTTAGATAACTGTAGGCATTATTCTTTTGCGTATTTTATTTTCAAGTACAATATTAATGCTAGGAAATGTATTAAAATTTAGTATTAAATATTAAGGGAGATGTTCAATTTCTTAAGTATAATAATAATATTAATATTTATAACAAACACATGTATTCATTCAGATAAACAAATCAAAAAAAAATTAATCACAATTTCGCTTTCAGTGAACTTTACAGATTTGTACATTCAAAATATAGTAAATTTAAGTATATGCCGTGTATCTCTACACAACTAATCACTTCAGCTAATTAATGGCCTTAGTTTCATTCATTAATCGAAAGGTTAGTTATTAGTTTTGATTATTTTTATGAGGTAATTAAGCAAGCATTAATAGTAATAATAAAACGAACTTATGTAACACTCCAATTAAAAATCAAGCAGAGGAAATAAATAAATAAACTAATGTAAAATAATGTAAAACAAATTGACATAAAATACAATAAAATAAAAAAAATTATATAAAATAAACTAAAATTAAATAAAAAAATTAAAATAAAAAAATAAAATATAATATAATAATACAAAATAAAATAAAATAAAATAAAATAAAATAAATAAAATAAAAAAACATAAAATTAAATAAAATAAAATATAATATAATATAATAAAATATAACAAAACAAAATAAAATAAAATACAATACAATAATTTAAACAAAATAATATAGTTCAAATAAAATAAAAAATTAAATAACAAAAAATAAAAAAAGTAAAATAAAACATAATAATATAAAATAAAATAAAATAAAATAAATAAAATAAAATAAAAAAACATAAAATTAAATAAAATAAATAATAATAAAATATAATAAAATATAACAAAATAAAATAAAATACAATAAATTAAACAAAATAATATAGTCCAAATAAAAAAAAATAAAAATAAAATAAAATAAAATAAAATAAAATTATATCATATAAAATAAAATAAAAGAAATAAAATAAAATGAAATAAAAAATAAAATAAAACAAAACAAAATAAAAATAAAATAAAATAACGTAAATTAAAATAAAATAAAACAAAAAAATAAAAGGAAATAAAATAAAGTAAAACAAAATAAAATATAATTAACTACAATAAATTAAATTAAAGCAAAATAAAATAAAATAAAAAAACATAAAATTAAATTAAATAAAATGTAATATAATGTAATAAATTATAACAAAATAAAATAAAATACAATAATTTAAACAAAATAATATAGTTTAAATAAAATAAAAAATAAATTAAATTAATATAAAATAAAATATAATAAAATAAAAAAATAAAATATAATATAATATACTATAATATAATAAAATAAAAGGATATAAAATAAAATAAATAAAATAATATGAAATAAAATAAAAATAAAATAAAATAATGTAAATTAAAATAAAAGAAAGCAAAATATAATAAAAGGAAATAAAATAAAGTATTACAAAATAAAAATAAAATAAAATAATGTAAATTAAAATAAAATAAAACAAAATAAAATAAAAGAAAATAAAATAAAATAAAACAAATAAAATAAAATAAAATACATAAAATTAAAATAAAGTAAAATGATAAACTACAACAAAATAATATAAAAAAAAGAAAATTAACCTAAAATGAAAATAAAACAAAATGATATTAAGCAAAATAAAATAAAGTAAAGTAAAATAAAATAAAACAAATTCAAATTTGTTAAAATAAAGCACAAAAATAATAATATGAAAGAAGTAAAGAAATTATTTAGGCAGAAACATTAATTGAATTAGGATTTGAATTATATTGTATAATAAAATAAGATAAAATATAATAAAATGAAATTAAAATTAATAAAAAAATAAATATAGTAAAAAACTTCTATAAAATTAAATTTGAATTAAATAAAATAATTTACCAAAAAGAATATAATAAAATAAAATGAAGTAAAATCAATTAAAATAAAATTAAATATATAAAAACTAAATTAAATTAGTTAAAAAAAAATTAAAGTAAATTAAATTAAAGTAAAATAAAATTAAAATAAAGTAAAATAAATAACACAAACTTAATTAATTAATATTATATTAAATGAAATAGAAAAAAATAAATAATATAGAATAAATTTAAAAAATTAAATTCAATAAAATGTAATAAGCTAAAAATTTTAAATATAAATAATTAAACTTAAATATATTAAAAATGTTCAAATTCAAATGAAATAACATACACATGTGTTATATCAAAACAAAAAATATCCACAACAATTACTTGTGCCGATTAGCGTTGTGAAACACATTAAAAGAGCGTGATGTTATGTTGGATTAGGCAGCCGCGTAATTTTCTACTATTTATTCCTTTTCGTTTGGTTTGTTTGTTAAAACACGTGCTTGTACTTACGGATCTATTGACATGCAATTATGCGGCGCTTTCCATATTATTTTGTTCAATTGGAAATCGATACTCATTATGTCTGTGTAACGCTGTAATGCGTCTTATCAAAGAAAAAAAGCAAAAAAGAAAAATAATAATAATAAGAATCTCAGGTTGACATTAACCTAAGATTGAAACGAATATAATTGCGGATAACTGAAGCATTATGAGAATCTAAAATTTGTGGGCTGTTAAGAAGAAACTGCAAATAAAGGAGAAGTGCAAAAATCAGCCGTTGAAAAACTAACTAAAAGAAAACATTTATTATTTTTAAATTAAATTGAGCATTAAATGTATTTTTTTATGAATCTACAAATGCATATGTGCTCGTCATAACATTCTGTAAGTTAATAATCCAAAGTTCACTTCAAACTCTTGACCTTACTCAATTGATTTCGGTTTATTTGTATACTTGTAATTTTACTAAGCAACTTTCACATTGTTGATGCTACTATTCTTACTCAGGCAATGGCATTTTGATATTTCCAATTATTATTAGATAATGTCGAATCCATTTATTTCTAGCTCAAATCATTCATTGAACCCAAAATAATTCAGAGCAAAAAAGATATGCATTCTGGCTGGCATGATAGGAAATTTTCCATTTATATGCAAAAAGCTACAAATGTCCTCACAAAGTCACTCACACTTGGGTGTGTGTGTGCAATACTTGTATTGCAATTAATGTATTACTCAACTTATGTGAGTTTAGCTACGCGGAAGCCACATAATTGAGCACTTAATAGGGAATGCTTCTAGATGAAATGAGCGGAAAGGAATCTTTTTTGCTCTATGCCGCTATATAAGTATATTCATTTATTAGTATAAGTTACGGTTTCGAGAGTGTAATAACCTTTTGTATATATGAATATATGTATGTATATACGAAAAGGTTTTCGACGAACTTCTCTCTAGTGTGAGTTTATATTTTTTCCAACAAATGAAAGAGAATATAATTTCTAGGCCGCTTCCGAAAGGATACTGTTTTTGAGGGGAGATTTGATGTCATGTCAGAAATGCACGCGGGTTGGCATTGTATTTGTTATTGTTGGTCTTACCAAGGTTCGAACCTATAACTTCCGTGTTAATGAAAGAGCACTGTTGATTACGATTATATTATCCAATAATTAACATTAATATTTAGGCATGAACACAACTTTTATTAACACAATTCTTCTTGCAATAAACTAGCTGGGAAGAGGGCCATTATTAAAAAAATATAAAAAAATTAAATAATGTGAACTGAAATTTAAACAAAAAAATTCAAAAATATATTAAATCAATTGCAATAAGGTAAGCAAATAAAATGAAGTAAAATAATACAAACCATTAAATCAGAATAAAACAAAATCTAATAAAATAATATAATATATCCAAAATAAACTAAAATAAAATAGAGCAAAACAAAATAAAATGAATAAAATAAGTTAAAAAACATATTGATATTGAAAAAAATTTGATATGAGAATTAAATAAAAGGAAATTAATTAAAAATACCCTCAATTCGGTTAAAATTTTGAAAGTAAATGAAAGCAAAAAGAAATAAAAAATAAATTGAAAAATTTTAATTTTAAATCAAATGAAAATAAATGATTAAATAAAAAATATATGCAACAAAAAATTACAATGTAATATAAATATTAAAAAAATGTATATAAAATAAATTGAACCAAGACAAAATAAGATCAAAAAATAAAATACATTAATATAAAACAAAGTAAAATTAAATAAAATAATAAAAAAAAAGAAATAAAATAAAACAACTTGAAGTAAAATTAAAAGCCAACATAAAATAGAATAAAGTTAAACAACCAAAATAAAATAAAAGAAATCAAATAAAAATAAAAAAAATAAAATAATTTTAAAATAATATATAACAAATTAGAAATAATATAAAACAAAAGTATATAAAACATAGCCAAAAATTCCAATGAAATACAGCAAGTATAATATTTTAAATGATTATTGATATTCTGAAAATCTGAAACTTCTAGTCAGGACTTTTTACATTTAAGACATATAAATAGGTGCTTAAATACATAATTATATTCTTTTATTTTTATTTCGAGATTAAAAGTTTAGTTTTATAATGTGCAAACAATAAATAAAACAATAAACTTATCATCATTGCCAACAAGCCCTTCGTTCGAAAGCAATGTCATTCAATGTGACCTACACGTACAAGCGAAAACGGCCTTGGTTTCTTCTTGATTAAATCATACACATGTATATATTAGAGTGGTTGTCAAAAATAAACTTTTTCCGGTGTATATTTATAAATGCTCAAGTTTCCTGTTTCAGGAAAATCATAGAAATCTACTTTTTGTTATTAATTAAAGAGAATGAAATCGAAAGTAGCTCAGTTTCTTCGTTTTAAAAGCCCTAAATATTCATTATATTGATATCTGGAATTTTTTCTGGTAAGTATCTTAATAAATAATTCTTTAAAAGTTCGAAACATATGTATATTATATAAAAACGGTACAAAAGTTTATAAACTTTTCTTAATCAGAAAACTTGAAATAAAGTTGTAACGTCCACTCCAATATACATAAATACAAGTAGACTAAAAAGCGAATTCTATTCATTTAACATTGACACAGAATTCTAAGGAAATTATTTTAAACAAAGAAAAGAATTTTCATCTAAGCGCATTTTAAATGTTTTCTTTGCTTTTTGATGCCTTATGTTGCACGCATACACACACCCACAAGGTGGTTGGTCTGGTTGACCGTTATTCAAAGGATATCCAACGAGCCGTGAATTGTAATAGAAATGCGAATGGCCTTACGATTACAGATAACAGTGTATGTTTGTGAGAAGATAATGACTAAATTTTTTTGCTGGCGTATGTAACAGAATGTACGTACGCCTTTACGTATATGCAATTTGAACTTCATTAATCAAAGCTTATTAAGATTTTTTCTTCTCATATTAAATGCTCGCATTTCTTCCTGTCAAACGGCGATTATGTTCATTACATCAATTAAGAATTAGCTTACAAGTAAGTAAATGTATCATGGTATTAACTGATCAGAATATTAATGGAGCGTTGAACAAACTAGCTCTCACTATTTTCTTATTTAACTCAAACTCAATTCAAATAGTAATAAATTGCAGTCAATTGAATGAAAAGTGTTGTTTTGTATTTTTGTCCACTTACATTTCCAAAATAACGGTTTCCGATACCGCCAACTAACTTTTGTTTCCCACTCTAGTTATGGATGTTGAACACAGTTTGCCGTTGAATTTTTATTTTTTTGGCAGTTGCCGTCGCTGAGCGTTAGGTAAGTAAGTCTGAATTTATAAGCACTTTCCGCTCATATGTTTTGCTTTTTTATTGCTTCTCTTTTGGCATATTCACTTATTTAACGATTATTCAGGGTCTTTTTTAAACTTGTGAGTATGGTATCCTCATATGCACATAAACTCACGCACGCACGCTGTATAATACCATTTAGCGGAACGGTAATTTTACTGCTAGGTCCTTGGCCACCAAGCGCCATGTACTTAATCATTGAGCAGATCGCGTTGCCTGGCAATGCCAAGCCACAAATTTGCCTGCTTAGATGGCATCTTTATTTTGGTAATATTATATAACATTTATTTATTTATTCATATATTTTTTAATAATAAGAAAGCATTAGTACTATAAGATTTCCATATCATGTTTAGTGCAACAGAAATAGGGTAAAGAATAAGTAATTATTACTTTGCAGATACATTAACAAAAATTATAATAATATTTAATGAATGTAATATTTATCTATGATAAATATGTTGATGTTAACGTAAGTACAATATGTATAGGCAAACACACACTTATGTACTCTGCTGCTAATTACATAATTACATATTTGGTTGTCTGGATATCTCTCAAATTCATTTTGAATTTTATTAACGATAATTAACTAAATATTGGGACATTTCCACAGAACACAATTTCCGGGGCTTAAATGAGTTATACATCTTTAAATAATTTAGTTAAGAGCCGATTTTATTTTAAAATACAGAACTAATTAATTAATATGTTTTATACATACATACATGTACGTATGTACATAAAAATAAATTAAAATTAAATAAAATAAAACAAAATACAATAAAATAAATAAAATAATTATTCTAAAATGAAATAAAATAAAATGAAATAAAATAAAATATCATAATATAAAATAAACAAAATAAATATAAAAAAATAATATAAAATATACAAAATAGAAAGATGTAAAAAAAATATGAAACAAAATAGATTAAATAAAATAAAATTAAATATTTTAAGCTAAATTTCAATAAAGTGAAAGAGATTGACGTAACTAATTAAATTAAATTAGGCAGAAAATATAAAGTAATATAATATATTATTATTAAAATTAAAAGATAATAAAATTAATTAAAATAATTTTAAATTAAATAAGATACAATATAATAAGATAAAACAAAACAAAATAACTTAAAATTCAATTATATGAAAAGTATTTGAAACAAATTAAATAATAAAAAGAAAGGTAAGTAAAACAATTTGAAAAAATAAGTAATTAAATTAGAGAAAGATAATAAAAAAAGAGAATACCATTTAAAATTTGTTACATTAGTTAGGCATTATAATCTATATAACGATAACTTTTTTTTTGGCATTTCTCTACGCACTTTTTAAACCAATAACTTTAGAAAAAACTTTGGCGTTATCAGTTCCTTGTGCCTGTTTTTTGCCTTGTATAACTTATTTTATAAAAGAATTGATGCTACCACTTTTCCGTATAATATTTCATTAATTTATTCATTATTTCACAAACATTTTAGGGTTGCTACAAAATGCATTTAACAGCTTAAAAAAAGTAAATATTTATATATTCACATAATTACATTTTTGTTTTCTCTGATATAATGTGATTATAGTTATTATGCGCTTGTTTTCAGATCTATTCATTCCACAACTCTTTTAAATATGTATGTCTATTTCAATACATAAATTCTTCGAATGAGTTTCACAATTTCAAGGACATTGCTAAATATGCGCAGGATAGTGAGGAAACATACTTATACACCTACACACATATGATTAAGTGCGGGTCATTAGCACACTATAAAATTTGTTTTATAATTATCTTTGGCGCCTCAAACCCGCTTTTCCCACATTCTGTTAGAGGGAGGTGTGTGCCCTGCTGCTAATGTTACACAATAAACACACTAAGATGGCTTCGCACAATATCCGTTGCACGTTTAAATTAAGTGCTTAACAAACACAGGCGCATATATACGTGTGTGTTTTAGATACCAAGTTTTTTGTTTAAACACCGCCTTATGGTTTCATAAGCTCAACTGTAAACTTTTGCTTTCCATCAAAGTCGAGGTCCGAATCACCCGACTTTAGTTTTGTGTAATGGAAGTTAGCATTTAGTTGTTTTTGCTTTTTTCACTTTTAAACATATCCTGGATATTATGAAGGTCCTTCAACGGTTGCTCAGCTCAACAGAGCAGAAGCATAAGCAGCAACAACTACAGTATCTTTTTGTTGTCCTACATTTATGTAACAAAATGCTCTTACTGTTTAAGAAATACGACACAACTGATAATTCTTAAGTCACAACTTTAAAGAAGTATACCCTTAGGCACTTTGCATTTGGGATTTAAAGTACACTTTCACACCTTACACAACACGACAACAATAACGGCGCAATGTGATTAGCACTTTTCCCACGCCAAGTCAAGTCGGTTGGTTCTCAATTGGCGAAATTTAAGCTCTTCGATAGCTGTCACAAGTCAGCATTGCGTCTCCCGCACCAAACCGACCGACCGTTATATGTCAAATGTCAATGTCGAGTAGCAAATTTAATTTAAATGCCAATATATGCTGCTTCTGTTCCTGCTGCTGTTGTGCGGTGGTTGTGCTGTTATATGTATTTATTTATTTATATATGTGTTTTCTTTTGCCGCTCTCACTTTTATCACTTTCAATTTCACTTAAGTTGTTTCAAATATTTACCAACGACAGGCTCTGAGTGTGTCATGCTGCCGCTCTGTATGAACGTATTGACAGTAATGCCCAGAAACAGTTAAGTTGGAAAACGTTTGCGCCATCAGCGAATAGAAAAATCATTTAACGTACTTTTCGGTGCATATATGTGTGTGTCGATGAGCATATGTAAGAAACTCACGTAGATAAATTATTGTTGTTATTTTTGTTGATATAAATGTATTCATTTATATACATTCTGTTAATCTTTTATTGTTGTTATATATTTTTGCCGCTGATTGCTGCGCACGCTCACTGTTTGCTGCAAAGCGTGAGGAATCACAGCTTGCTCTGCACACTCAAGGGTGGGTAGTTTTGGTTTTTAGTGATAGCGCTGCTGTAAAGTAACAGCTTTTTGCAGACACACTGTATGTGAGAGCAGTAGCTGTTGCAGGGCTCTTAGGTTTTGGCTCTGTATACATGGGTTACCAACAAAAGATATGTAAATTTTTGAATTGATTTTAATTTACAAAAACTATAAATATCACGACAATGCTAAGACCGATAATATAGGAAATAGAACAAAAGTTCACAAAACAAAAAATAATAAAAATAATAACAGGCTTAACATTTACTACTACGAAAATACAGATAAAGTACAAGAAAAATTTTTAAGCCATGAATCTGGTCAGCTTGTTTCTGCAAGACAAATTGGTTGACGTAAATGTAAAGTATATGTGAAAGGTTAAAACCCGACTAAACTTCAATGCCACTAAAAACGCACATTACAGGCAGCGCAGCTATATATTACCGCTGCTTGGATGCATCAATAACTTAAGGAATATTGTACTTAATACAAGGAAGCATACTGTGAAAAAATTTTACAGATGCTTCAGATTAAGTTTAGTTCACGATTAATTTTATTTTGATTATTTTATTATGTTGAACACAATCTTTTAGTTAAATATTAATTTTATATTTAATTTAATTTTATTTTATTTTATTTTATTTTATTTCATTTTATTTCATTTTATTTCATTTTATTTCATTTTATTTCATTTTATTTCATTTTATTTCATTTTATTTTATTTTATTTTATTTTATTTTATTTTATTTTATTTTATTTTATGTTATTTTATTTTATTTTATTTTATTTTATTTTATTTTATTTTATTTTATTTTATTTTATTTTATTTTATTTTATTTTATTTCATTTCATTTCATTTCATTTTATTTTATTTTATTTATTTTATTTTATTTTATTTTATTTTATTTTATTTTATTTTATTTTATTTTATTTTATTTTATTTTATTTTATTTTATTTTATTTTATTTTATTTTATTTTATTTTATTTTATTTTATTTTATTTTATTTTATTTTATTTTATTTTATTTTATTTTATTTTATTTTATTTTATTTTATTTTATTTTATTTTATTTTATTTTATTTTATTTTATTTTATTTTATTTTATTTTATTTTATTTTATTTTATTTTATTTTATTTTATTTTATTTTATTTTATTTTATTTTATTTTATTTTATTTTATTTTATTTTATTTTATTTTATTTTATTTTATTTTATTTTATTTTATTTTATTTTATTTTAGTTTATTTTATTTTATTTTAGTTTATTTTATTTTATTTTATTTTATTTTATTTTATTTTATTTTATTTTATTTTATTTTATTTTATTTTATTTTATTTTATTTTATTTTATTTTATTTTATTTTATTTTATTTTATTTTATTTTATTTTATTTTATTTTATTTTATTTTATTTTATTTTATTTTATTTTATTTTATTTTATTTTATTTTATTTTATTTTATTTTATTTTATTTTATTTTATTTTATTTTATTTTATTTTATTTTATTTTATTTTATATTATGTTATGTTATTATTATTTTTTTTTTATTTTATATACCTATATTGTTATATTATGTTATTTTAGTTTGTGTCTTAATCTATTTTATTAGCAAGGAAAAATCTACCAATTTAACTTCTCGAAATTTTGCCTTTTTTAAGGCAATATATGCAGTAAATTACAGCCCAGGAACTTTTGCCAAATTCGCGGGAAAAAAGTGCGTTGGCTCTCACCGCACGAACTCTTGAAAGCACTGAACAAAAATAAAATGTTACTTATACGCCCCGTTGCACAGTGCTGTGACTACCAACAGGTGGAATGGTGTGCCACATTCATTTTACCGTTAATATTTGATAGCTGTGTGGTGCTGAACACTTCCGCACTAAGCGGCATAAGCGCGACAACAACAGCAATATCTACATATGAGAAAAGCACCAAGTGCTGCATCTGTTATTAACAGCGACAGTTGTCTGTTAATTGATCAACTCTTGCACACTCGTACAAACATACTGAAACAAGTATTTATTATATACCCGTTAGACAGCTGAGCAGCTATGAGCGTAACATGGCGACCTCATGACATTTTGTAGCGCTTTTTGCAGCGGGGTGGTGGGCTGTTCTTGCAGTTGCTCAGCTGGGCTCTTAAAGTTCAGTTATGAGCTCGGTCAAGGCCAATCAAGGCCATATATAGGTATGTATATTTTTAGATATATGTATATATATTTGAGTTAAATGCATAGGTACAAGTATGTATACTTTTTTATTGTGCCTTGGTGATTGTGTATTATCTTGGTATATCTGTGGATGCAGGGATTTATGCACACAACCAAAACGGATAAAACTTTTGCGGATAATACAAATAAACTCGTATACATAAGAGCTTTCATTACTTTTAGTTGAATAAAATACCTTCAGATGTTGGTGAAACAAATATTATGTCAAGTAAAAAGTAATCCATTATTATTCCAGTAAATTGAAGAATTTATTTACTACAGTAAGGATTATCTGATTTATGTCAAAAATGCACCGTCTAGCGTAATCTAATCGCACTTATAGAACACCAGACAAATCTATCAAAAATAATTGAGGACTTTTAACTTGACCTCCAAAATCAAATATTATATATCATGCAGTCGTTGGCAAAATTAATTTTTTTTCAAAGAGCCAAAAAAATTTCTTTTCGACGGCAAATATTAATAGTAATTAAAATAAAGTTAAATAAATTTATTGAAATACACATTTATATATATTTTTTTTTTGCTAAAGAAACCAATTAAAATATATAGTTTGATTAGTTGCCCGTGTTTAAACAGGTTAAGAGTTGCGCTCTGAAATTTTTTTTTAACGATCAACCTAATCCATGTCAACAAAGCTGTTTTCTTCTTTCTGCTCTCAAAAGCAGATAATTATATTTTCTTCTCTTTGAAGAAATATGAACAAAGTGTTGTACTTATTTAAGTTATTTTTTATTTTACTTTTAAAGCAAAAAAATTATGCAAACTATTGTTGGTTGGATGTTATTTATAGTATACGAGTATAAACTATTAGTTTTCTTCTTCTTCTTCTGCTTACGCAACATTTTTGTAGCAAAAAAAATTATAAAATTTGAAAAGTGAGAAACTATTATGCCTGAGATTTCTCACTTGCGCATTAAAAATTGAGTTAAAATTTAATACATTAAATATTAAATAAATATGTATTTTGTAAAAAAAAAAGTTCTTTTTGAATACAGGCAGAAAGTACTTTTCCTTTCAACGCTGATTGCGCAATAGTTTTTATTATGTATTCAGCCTTAGTTAGAGTAATAAGCATACATACATATACATATACCTATATATATGTATATATATATATGTGCATATTCATTATATTCCGAGCACCGAATTCTGTTCACGTCGCCGCAACGTACGTGTGACAATTATTTTGGGACCAACGTGCACTTACACAGATACATATACAAAAACAAATTTAAATAAAAACGCTCGCTTTCTGACAGTAGTTTGTTAATGTTAATTCAAAAAGTCTCTGTGACAAGTGGTGCTAGTCATTATTGACAATTCGTGTTTTTCAGATATTTCTTAATTTTCTTTTTTCTATATCATTGGGTGCTTACTATGCGTTTTCTATTAATAGCTAATGAGAATGACTAAAATGAAAGATAAAACAATAATAACTCGAATGAGTTGTAAAACATTGATTTAGGAAAGTAAACAACAAAACGGAATTTTTTTTTGCGGAAGAAATAAAAATAATAAAAAGTATGATTAAAATATCTTGTGATGAGAAGAACAAATTTATATTCATTTTATATTCAAAATAATTAGAAAAAAATGCTAACAAATTTTTTTTTTAATTTTCGTTACGCAAATTAAATAATGTAACTAAAAACCTAAGTACAGAATCCATTAGCGTGTTCTTTGAAATTCTCATATCGTGTCAGTAATAAGCCATCGACGTGCATATATACAATAGAACACATATGTACGTTATGCATTGGATATTTATGTATGGTATAAAGCATTGCTAGAGAATATCCATATTTTCCAGCAATAGTACTAAATTCACTTGCTATATCAACATTCACTACTATTCATTACAATAACAATGAACTCGAGAGTAATTTATTGATTTGACTGTTGCACTTGTTGTCGGCACATCATATTTCACGCCTTCATGGTTTTTACGGTAGTATTATAAATAGCAGACAATAAAACAATATACTTCTACATACATATGTGTATACCTATAAATTTACAATATGCTTCTCAAAATAAATATTACATGCTATGGACGGACTATGTTGGTAACATACATAGTAGAGTTTTCATACTAAAAATGAATTTTTTGTTTTAAAAATATTCACAACTGAAATGGTTATTAAATAGGTTATAGTCAAATACTAAAATATTTAAACTCAATTTTTCATAAATTTGTAAAAGTTGTATTAACAATATTAAATAAGTTTTCAAGAGTTTTCTGTTAAACTAAGTTTCTGCTGTATTTTTAGAAAACATTTCTTAATGTAAAGCAACAGTTTAATGTGTCTGCTATTCTTCACCTCCTCTACAAATTTCTGTTTGTATCATGTAACAAATATATATGGTATACTATGTACGCTTGTTCATGTATCTCACATATGTACACTAACCTGTCACATTCGCAAGACAACGGATGGCTGAACAGCTTTTACTTGACAGGTGTTCCTGTACAAACCACATGTGTTGACGTACTGATACATTATATGGTCATTAGGGTAATCCAAAAAACAAAAATGCAATAACAATATATTTAACTGGGAAAATTTGCCTGTATAAATCACAGTACTAAATCTCAATACTAATTAGGATTGTCTAAAACTAGTTAAAAAAAACGCCAAATTCGTATCATTTTTGATTCTATGTCATATCAACATTTGTAAGACTCAAGCTAATTGAGCACAATTTTGCTTATATGAAAGAAATCGACTTCTGGAAAATTAAAAAAAAAACAATAAGATAACGTAATCGTTATTTTAAGCCAATTACAGTCGAAAGAATATACTTTACAAGAGTTGCCAATCGTTTTCCGCTTCTAATTGGGATCATTTTTATGTAAACACAAAAAATTACTGTGTATCACACATGAGTTAAAATTCAAATAAAAATAAACACACAAAATAGATTTATGCTTATTATTACTTATTAGGTTGAATACCCGTTACATATAAAGTTAACTGGTTTTATAAGGCTGTCTCGCGGTACATCTTTTACGGAATTAAAATATACAATACAAAAAAACTTTTTTAATTTTATTTTAAATATATTTCCAAATTTGGTTCCACACTCTATAGGCACCAGCAGGTATCAAGTCACATTAAGAAATTAGAGCATGTGGTCCCCATGCAGACTAAACAAATCTGTAATAATACTATTACGCAGAGCTAGCTCCGAGCTCCTATAATAGCTACTGGTATGCCTTCAGTACTATTCGTTCGGAGGACTTTGAAGTAGGGAAAGCCACTTACCACGATAACACTGCAAAGTAACACATGCCTCACCAATAATTTTGATAGTAAAGCGGACCTAGACAAACCTAATTAGTATTGTGATTTAACATATATATATATATACATGTATATATAAATATATATATATATGGTAATTGGCGCTTTGTAACCGCTGAAGAGATTTTCGGCCGAACTCCTCCTCCAATTTGTAATTTTGCGTCTTAATGTTTGTTGGGGGGACTTACAGTTTTTTCTAAGCCACCTCCGAATGGATAATAGATTTTTGTGAGGAGCTTCTATTTCATATCAGAAATACAATGGAAGGGCTTGATATTCTTTGTCAATGATCGACAGCGATAAGAAAATTTAACTTAATTTTTTATTTAAATTAATAATCAATAACTCTTTTGGATGTTGGTCGTACCAGAATATGAACCCGGGGCTTCTTAATGGCAGTACGCAACGCTACTTTCTCTGCATTCGGATACTTACTCTGCATTCGGCAATGAAAACGACCAACAGATCGAATTTTATTTAAAAAAATTTAACTCTGCCGTACCTTTCATATGTCTCTAACTGGAAATATTTAGATTATTAAGATATTATACAATTGGGGGAAACTACTTTTACTCACGCCAAGCATTTCAGCATATTACAATATAATCTAAATATGTATATATGACTGACAGGTAAACCCACAGCCTGAACCACTGATAGTGGATATGTGAAACTTATACCTAGGGTGTATTTTGTGTATAACGTAGGCATCAAATAAGAAAGGATTTTCTGAGACCGAAAATAGAATTTAATTTTAAATCATTCGATTTACATGAAATTTGATACACTTACAAAATTGACATGGCAAGCACTTTTTCTTCCCCGGAAATGGAACTGGGGCCGATTTATTCGAAAAATTTCGATTAACCGCTTGATTTGCATAAAATTTGGTACAGAGATATCTTTCGGTCCAAATAAATATGGACAACCTTTTTTCCTCTGGGAAGTGGTTTGGGGTCGATATATTCATAAGTTCGTTAGTTTATATCAGAAATACTTTTTTCTGGGAAGTGGGACTAAGATCAATTCGTTAGTTCAGTTTTGCTTAATCACTTCCTTTATGAAAGTGAGCTCGATACCGATCTTTTCGGAAAAATCGTACTTAATGTTCGAGTTGCTTGATATCTGGAAAATACATAGCACTTTGCCGAGACTAATACATAAATTGCTTTTATCTCCGGGAAGTGTAACTGAGACCGATCTATGCAAAAAAAAACAGTATTCATGCTTTGATTTTCTTGACATCAGGAAAATGGAAAGTTCTTTGCATATGTAGATTTTTTTTTTTTATAATTTAATTAAAATACTAATATTTTTGTTATAAAACAGACTTTTTACTTTTGCAACATGCTGAACTGGTGACTTAAAACAAATAAAAATTTTTGACTGTCCTAACTTTGATTGGTTTTAATATAACTAAATGGCTTTGCATTACTTAATGGGATAGAGCCATAAACTTGACAAACAACATACATGTGCTTTGTATGCGCTCAACAGAGAAAGACTTCTTCAATGAATTACTTAAATTGCGTTGCGGAAATATTGATTAAAATTCATGCAAGGTATTGCATCTTAAAGACTACTCGAATCCTCACATTAAAATTTTCATTTATGAAACTATAATAAAATAGTAATTCATATATTTCAACTAATTTTTTTT